>ML977378.1:0-21486 GCA_010015825.1 Lophiotrema nucula
AATAGTTTTAAAAATTAATAAAAATAATAAAACTTTAGCTTTAAAGAAAAGATTAGTAAAAGTAAAAATATAATATTAAGTTTTATAATTTATAATATATACTTAGAGAAACTATAGTCTTTAGTAAGTAAAAATTTTAAACTTAAAAATATTTAATAAAATATATTTAGACTAAAAATACTTCTAATTTTAAATAAAGTTAAAAATTAATAATAACTTTAATAAAAAAAGTACTTTAAAAAAAATAGCTTATATATACTTATAACTAAAAAAAGCTATAGTAACTACTAAAACTTTATACTTTAATAAATATTAAGAGACTTTTTTAGATAAGTTTTAAACTTTTTTTATTAAATAATATATAAACTTTTTAGTAAAAGAATATACCTAAACTTACTTATATATTTATATTTAATAAAAAGATTTTTTACTATAATCTTTTAACTTTAATTTTATATAGTATATAAATAATATAAAAGAAGTTAATAATAACTTAATACTAAAAAGTATTTACTTTTAAGCTATCTATACTAATCTTTATACTTATATAATTTTTATAAATATTTTTAAATACTAGTTAATTTAAAACTTTATAAACTAAGTTATATAAATAGATAAAAACTTTTATTAAAGTTACCTTACTTTCTAATAGTAATATTAGAGTAAAAATAAAAAGAGTAAAAATAGTAAGTATATTAGTAAAAAAAAATAAAAAAAAAATAAAAATAATAAAAATAATATAAACTAAAAACCTACTTTAGCTTATACTAAAAAAGTCTAAAATAAAAAACTAATAGTAAAGTAAGTTAGTATATAAACTATTACTACTTAAAAGTAGAATAAAGAGTATATCTATTATAAAAAATTAGACTATTTTATTAGTAAATATAAATATAGTTTTATAGTTTAGCTTATAAAAGCCTACTTTATTACTATTAAAAATAAAAATAATACTTAAAAAGTTATAACTAAAAGTAAGTTAAAAAACTAGAACTTTTTATTTATTATTATAAATAAAAGAAAAGTAGAAAGTTTTAATATATAAATAAAAAAAAAAGCTTTAATACTTTTTAAAAAAAGTAGCTAAATTTTATACTAATAATTATATACTTATTAGTTAATAGAGTTAATATAAGTTTAATACTTATTAATTTTAAGTACTTTACTTTTAAGTTTATCTTTATAAAATTTACTTATAAATATAAACTCTTATATATTAATCTTTAGTAACTAAAAATAATTTTTAAAATATAAAAAAAAAAGTTTTTAGTTACTAAAGTATTAAAAATAGAATTAAATATTAAAAAGTATATTAAAATAGTATAGCTATATATTACTAATAAAAAAAAAGACTATAATATTATTTTTAAAAAACTATAAATAAACTAGAATAAAGTTATTTTAGTTTTAGTAAAAAAGTTTATTTACTTTTATAAAACTAAAGTAAGAGTTTAGAGTAAAAAAAAAATCTTTTTTAAAAAACTTTTAAAAAAAGTAATTACTATAGTATTTATAGCTTTTATATATAAAAATAAAAAGAGCTTAAAAAAGCTATAAGTTTTTACTACTTTTATAATTAATATTTAAAAAGTTTTAACTTTAAAGAAATAAATAGGCTTAAAAGAAAAATTACTTAAGTTTATAAAAAACTTAGCTAGCTTTTTTTTTTAGTTAAAAGTAAATAAACTAGCTCTATATTATAGCTTAGTAGTAGACTACTATATTAAAATAATAAAAAAGGATAAAAAAACTTAAGAAATTCTTTAGGGCCTTTTTTATAATATATTAAAAAAAAAGCTTTTAGTTTTAAGATAATAGTTTACTTTTTACTTTAATTATAAGTTTATTTAAGTAAATTAATCTAATACTACTACTTTAGTACTTTTTATTAAAAAATTAAAAAATAAACTTTACTTTTATATAAACTACTATATACTAAATACTATTTTAGTAAAAAACTATTACTTATTACTACTTATTAAAGAGACTTTTTTTTAGATTAGTAAAGTTAAATAGTTTACTAAGTTAAATATAATTTAAGCTTTTATAAAATCTAAATAGCTAAGAGTAATAAATAAAAGATAATATTTTAAATTTACTTTAAACTATTTAAGTAGCTAGTAACTCTATTTAGCTTTATAAATATATTAAGTACTTTTTAGTATTATATTAATTAAATACTAAAAAAATACTTTAATAACTTTTACTTAGTATTTATTAATAATATACTAATTTACTTATTTAGCTTTTAAAAAAATTATAAAAAAAAAGTTTACTAAGTAATAAAAAAGCTAAAAGTAACTAAACTTTAGCTAAATATTAAAAAATTTAAATTTAGTATCTAAAAAGTAAAATACTTAAAGTTTATTATAAAAGCTAAAAAAAGAATTTATATAAACTTAAAAAAAATTAAAGTTATTTAAAAATAAAAAGTCTTAAAATTAGTAAAGAGAGTTTAAAGTTTTATTAAATTTATAAACTTTTATTACTAGTTTATTAAAAAATTTTTAAAACTAGCTATCTTTTTTACTTAGTTAACTAAGAAAAATATAAAGTTTAACTAAAAAAAAACTTAATAAAAAACTTTTAAAAACTTAAAATTTATATTTACTATTAAACTAGTATTTACTTATTTTAACTTATTACTAAAAATAATCTTAAAAATAAATACTTTTAGATAGATAACTAAAGAAACTTTTTTTTAGTTTAATAAAAATAAAGCTTTAAAAATTATTAGTTATTTTTCTACTAAGAATACTCTTATAAAGAGTAATTATACTATTTATAATAAAAAACTTTTAGTAGTTATTAAATATATAAAAAAATAAAATAGTAAGCTTAAAGCTATTTTTTATATAAAAGTTTTTACTAATTATAAAAACCTCTAGTACTTTACTATAGTATATTAGCTAAGTAAATAATATATTTATTAATTAAATATTTTAAGCTAAATTAATATAATCTTTAAATACTACTTTAGAAAATAAAATAAAAAAGTAAATATATTATTTAAAAAAGAGTAAAATCTTTTATAAAATACTATAAATAAGTAAGTTAAATTTTACTACTTTTAATTCTTTATACTAGTAGAAAATAGCTTATTAAAAGCTACTTTAGTACTAGTAATAAAAGTATTAGTAAAAAAATTATTATTAAAATTTAATAATTACTTTTTTAAGTTTATACTAGTATATATTTATTTATTATTTAATTTAAATACTCTTTTAAAGCTTACTCTTAAACTAGGTCTTAAAAACTTATAAAATACTATAATAAAAAAAAATCTTATTTATTAAGTAGCTATAAAAGTATTAAAGAATAGAACTAAAAAATTTCTTTTTTATTTAAAACTTATAGTCTCTTTAGTAGAGTATAAACTAAATTTTAAAAAAAAAATTAACTTATTAAAAATATAAATAAGTACTTACTTTTAAGTCTTTATAAATAGGGCTTATTTTAAAAATATATAACTTTTAAATTATTAGTTATTTAAAAAAAGAATTTATTTATAAAATCTTAGCTAAAGATTTCTTTTAGTTAAGTATATTAAATAATATTAAAACTTTTTTCTAAAACTATAATATTTATAATAAAATAAAACTATAGTATAAACTAAAAAAAGAATTTTTTTATTTACTACTACTACTAAACTAAGCTTAAAAGAAAATTTTTATAAACTTTATTATAAGCCTTTTAGAGAGTAATAACTATAAGTACTTTATAGTTATTACTAACTATTTTAATAAGAATATAGTTTTAGTTTTTTTTTAAAAAATTAATATAAAATATATTATAATTATATTTATTTAAAAAATAGTAGTTTACTATTAGTTACTTAATACTATTATATTAAATAAAAAATCTTAGTTTATAAGTAACTTTTAAGCTTATTTTAATAAATAGCTAAAAATTTATAAAAAGTTATTTACTACTTTATACTTTTAAATTAATAGTTCTACTAAAAGGATAAACTTTATAATAAAAAGCTATTTTAGAGCTTTTATAAATTAAAGTTAAAAAAATTAAATAGAGTTATACTTAATAGTTTAAATTATAATTAAAAGATAGCTAGCTACTTTAACTAAAATTAGTTAATTTTTTTTTTTATAAATATAATATTAATCTTACTTAAATAAATAGTAAGATAAATATAGTAAATAAGTACTAAATATCTTTAAATTTTAAAAAAGTAGTAAAAGCTTTAGTTTAAAAGTTTAAAAAAATATTTAAGTTTATATAAAGTAATATAGTAAAAGCTTAATAAAAATAAAAATAATAAGCTAGTTAGTACTATTAAAAATTTTTAATTTTTAAAGTAAAAGATAAAGTTTAATTATAGTATAAAAAATAGTTATTTAATAAATACTTAAATAAGAAGCTAGATTAAAAAAATATAAAGTTTATTATTTAAAAAATTATTTTATTATATAATATAGAGTTAGATACTTTACTAAGAATCTATAATATATTTTATATAAATTAACTTTACTTTTACTTAAGTAACTTACTTTTTAGCTAAAGTATTAATAACTAGTAATTAAAATTAATTAAAGTAAATAAAGTACTAAAGTACTTAATATAAAATATTATAACTAAGTAATATAAAAAAAGAGGCTATAAAAAGATTTTAAAATACTTAATTAAATAAAAAAGTTATTAAACCTCTACTTAAGAATTAGGGAAAAACTTTAATAAAATAAAAACTTTAAATAAATAGCTTAAAACTACTAAAAATTTAAAAAATAAAAAAAAAATTACTTTTAAACTTTAAAAAGAACTTCTTTAAATTTTTATTATAACTTAAACTTTTTATATAAAAAGAGTATTAAAATTAGTAATTTAAAATATAGTACTACTTTAAGTAGAAAAAAAAAGAATAAGTAAAAAAAAAAATTTAAAAAAAAAATTTCTTTATAAAAAAAAATTATTTTAAAGTTTACTTAAATTAGTAGCTTAAGTTTCTTAGTAAAATTTTATTTTAAAATATAATTAAAAAATTTTAAAATATATTTTAAATATAAACTTAAGGCTATTTAGTAAAAGTTAAAAAGATAATTTATAAAAAACTTATTTAAAATTTAAAATTTTAAAATCTTATTAAAATCTTAGGCTTATAAGTTAAAAAGTTTAAATAAAAATTATAAAAATAGTAAAAAAGATAAATTAATAAGTAAAAATTTTAACTTAAAAAATAAAAACTTTAAAGATAAAACTTAAAAAGTACTTATATATATATAAAATTTAGTATATAAAAAGTAAATATAAATTAGTACTAGTATAAAAGCTTAAAAGCTAACTTAAAAAAAATAATTAAATTTTAGTTATTTTTAATAACCTTTTCCTTAGCCTCTTTAGAAGCTATATTATTTTTTTTAAAAATTTTTTTATTTTTTTTTAAATTTTTAAAACTAAAAGAAGATTTATAAAAGCTTATATATAAAACTATATTAGCTTTAAACTTAATATTTTAGAGCTAATAAGTTAGCTTACTAATTTTTTTATTTAAATTTTTAAAGCTACTTAAAATAGTACTTTAAGTAAATATTAATTAATTTAAAATTTAAAAATTTTAAAAACTTACTATAAACTTTATTATATTATTACTATATTACTAAAAAACTTTAAAAATATTTTTTAAAATAATAAAAGTTTTTAAAGACTTTAAACTAGAAATATTAGTAAAAAAAGTAAAATAATATATAAAAAGTAAAAAAAAATAAAAAGTAAGCTTAATAGTATCTTTAACTTTTTTTTAATAGTTTTAATAAGCTTCTTAACTCTAGTATAAAGATAGGTAGCCTTTAAACAGACACCCCCTTTAGCTAAACAGACACCCCCCCTTTTATAGCTATATAATAAAGTAAATAGAATTAATAAAAGTAATCTAAAATACTAATAATATAGCCTATTATCTAAATAATACTATAGTTTTAAAATTAGAGTTTTAGGTCTACTATTTATTAAGATATTAATTATTAAAGTTTTAATTTTCCTTGTAGCTGAAATCTTAAGCGAGCCTTAAGCGAGTCTTACTAGCTACACTTTTTAAATAATTTATATAACTATAAGTATACTAGTTATTAAAAAACTATTTTAATAGACTTATAGTGCAATTTAATTCTCTATTAAACCTACTTTTTAGATTTTTAATAGATATTATAATAAAAAAGTTATAATTAGGTTTTTTAAAAAGCTAAAAAAGGGGGGTGTCTGTTTAGCTAAAGGGGGTGTCTATTTAGGGGCTACTTTAAAAAATACTAAATAATATTACTAAAGCTAAATACTTTATAAAAATTAATATATTTATTACCTTTTATAAGATTTATATCTATAAAAGAGATAAGTAGAAAACTATATTTTATACTTAATTTAGTTTATATAAATAAATAGTTACCTCTTTTAGACTAGTAAACGTACTAAGTACTTTTTAGTATTATATTAACTAAATACTATAAAAATATATTAATAACTTTTACTTAGTATATTTAGATAATATACTAATCTATACTAATAAATCTTTTAAGTAATACTATAAGAATATAAATAAAGTACTTAATACTATAAGAATAGCTAGCCTTCTACTAAATATTAGTAAGTATAAATTTAATATTACTTTTATAAAGTACTTAGGCTTTATTATTAAAGTAGAAAAGGGCCTTTATATAAACTTTAAAAAAGTTAAGGCTATTAAAAAATAAAAAATATCTTATATATAGAAAGGTATATATAGTTTTTTTTAAATTTATAAACTTTTATTAATACTTTATTAAAAACTATTTAGGCCTAGTTATACTTTTTATATTTTTAATTAAATTAAATACTTTTTTCTACTAAAGGAAAAATTAATAAAATACTTTTAATAAGCTAAAGATTATTTTTATTACTAAGCTAGTACTAGCCTAGTTTAACTAAGATTATAAAACTATTTTAAAAATAAACTTTTTAAGATAGTTAACCTCTAGAGTATTTTTATAGTATAGTAATAATAAGTTATTTTACTTAGTTACTTACTTCTTAAAGAAGATAAATATTTATAAGGCTAATTATAAAATATATAATAAAGAGCTACTTATTATAATTAATTATTTTAAAGAATAGGACGTAGAGCTCTACTTAGTTAAAAAGTTTATAATTATTATAAACTATAAGAACCTTAAGTACTTTATAAAACTATATTAGTTAAATAATTATTAAATAAAGTAATTTCTTATTTTAAAGAAATACTAAATAGTTATTACCTATTACTTTAAAAATTTAAATAAAAAAGTTAATATTTTTTTTATTATAAATAGGATATACCTAAAGGTATAATAAATAAATAACTATAGTACTAATATATATAGTTATTAAAACCTATTACTATTAATAATTAGAATAACTCTAAAGATAAGGACCTAATATTTATTTTAACTACTTAAATTAAGGCCTTTAGAGCTTTTATTAATACTAAAAAAAATTTTAGTACTTTTATTAATACTAAATAAAATCTAAAAAAGCTATTATTTAAAGAATAGTAAGTAGCTACTTAAATAAAAGATAAAGTCTACTTATAGGCCTAGTAGGCTATACTAAATAGTAAATAAAGATTTTTATTAAAAATAAGCTAAAAAGCCTTTATTTTAGAGTATTTAATAGATATTAATATAGATTTTTAATATTAAGATTATTAATAGGTCTTAAATAATAAATTTCTATAAATAAAAATAGTTTATACTATATATACTTTACTTACTTTAGGTTATCTAGAAAGAGACTTTACTTATAAAGTAATTATATAAAATTTCTTCTAGCTAAATATATTAAATAATATCTATTAATATATTAAAAACTATAATACCTATAAATAAATAAAACTTTAGTAAAATAACTTTTATAAATTATTAAAACTATTATTATTACTAAAATAGATCTAAAAAGAGATCTTAATAAATTTTATTATTAAACTACTTAAAAATAAAGGCTATATAAACCTAATAGTTATTATAGATTATTTAAGTAAAAATATAGTTTTTATTTTATTACTAAATATTAAGGTTATTATAGTAGTTAATACTTTTATTTAATTTATAATTACTTACTACTAGTTACTAGATACTATTATTTTAAATAAAAGAACTTAATTTATTAGTAAATTTTAGATAATACTTTATAAACTCTATAGTATTAATTATAAGTTATTAATAGTTTATTATTTATAAACTAATAGTTTAATAGAAAGAATAAATTTTACTATTAAAGCCTACCTATATATATATATTATTTTTTTTTTATTTTTTTTATTTTTTTTTTTCTAAGACTAAAATAGATAGGTATTACTAAATTATATATAAAAACAAGCAGCCTCTACTACTATATTAATAAAAAGGCGTTTAAATATTAATAAATTATAATATTTATATAATTATATAATCGAGCGAGCTCGCTAAGCGAGCTTAATACTTTATAATATTATTATATTTTTTTAAATTTAGTAAAGTTAACTACTATCTATTTTAATACTTACTATTTATCTTAATACCTAAACTTTAGGTTAAGGGAGAAGATACCTAAATACTAGCTAATAAGCTATATCTTTGCTTTTTTTTCTTTATTTATTCTCTTTTTTTCTTTCTTTTTCTTATATATACATCTTACTTTACGTATAAGCTCTAGTTATTATACCTTATTATTATTATATAGTAATAAGTATATATTACTATTATTCTTATTATCTTATTATCTTATATAAATAGGTTATACTTACTATATAGTACTTATTACTGTTAATAAAGCTATTTAATATACTCTAAAGTAGCTAGTAGATCTACTTTAATATAATTAATAGTAGGGTTAGTTCTCTAAAGCTACTTATCTATAATATTAGTAGTAATATAGTAGTAGCTTTTAAAGATAATAGTTAGAAATTAATTCTAAAGCTTAAAGCTATAGCTAAAGATAGAGTATTATAAAAGTAAGCTAAGAAAGTTATAAACTAGAATAGTATTTATTAAATTAAGATTATTATTAAAGCTAGTAGTTAGTAATAAATATACTTAATTTTAAAGAACGTTATTAAGGTCTACTTTATTAGCTAGTCTTTTATTAATAGTAAATAATTTAAGTTTAATTTTTAGTTATAAGGCTTTAAGAAGTTATTAAAGAATCTTACTAAAGCTTTTAAGATTACTAAAAAGGACTTTACTAAATATATATAAGTAAGTTGCTATAAGGTATAAATCTACTTAGTACTTAATACTATTTATATTTACTAAAAGATTAAAGCTATGTAAGAAGTTAATATAGTAAATATAGTTTAGTAAAAGATAGTAAGCTTATATATATATTATAAGCGTAAGTATAATAGATTTATAGTTAAATTTAAATTAGAGTAAAGAGACTTATAAATTATATATTAAAGACGCTTAGAGGATACGCTTACTTATTAGTTATATAATAATATATAATAGGTCCTCTAAAAAGACTATAAAATTAATATAAATTTAGGATTTAGATAAAAAAGTATATAGTTAATACCTCCCTACGCTAGGGACGTAACTCTCTAGTAATAAACGCCGACTATATATATATATATTATATAAGATTAGAAAGACTAAGTAAAATATATTAAAATAGCTATAATAGCTATTAAAGTATAAGAGGTAGTAGTAATAAAAATAAGTCTTTTTTTCTTTTAATATAGATATTATATAGACTCTTTATAGTCTTATCTAACTATTAAAATAACTAAAACTTTATAGTTAAATAAAAAGAAAGCCTTAGTAATTATAAATAAATTTAATAAAGTATTTAATCTTACTTATACGTTAATAGTAAATAATTAGTAAGAATAAAAAAAATAAACTAATAAAAGATATAAAAGGGCTATATAACTATAAGTAAGTAATAAAGTATAGTTTATACTTAAAATATATATAAAGACTATATATATAAGTAAAAAACTAAACTAAAAAAACTTAAAGTATATAGTTATTAAACTTATTAAAACTTATACTATTAAATTAGATATACTAAGTAAAACTAAAAAGGTTTTTAATATAAATAAACTACGCTTTACTACTAGTAACCTACTACTAAGTTAACTATTAATAAACTACTAACTAAAGCCTATTATTATTAATAAAGAACTTAAATACTTTATTAAAAGAATTATAAATAAATAAAAATATTACTATAAATATAGATTCTAGTATTAGCTTTTAGTTAAATAAAAAAACTATAAAAAACTTACTTAAAAACTTACTTTAAAGTTTATAAATATAAAAGCTTTAGTAGTATAGTATAGAACTATACTAAGTACTTAAGAGTATTTTTATCTTTTTACTTTTTTACTATTATACTTACTTTTAGAGCTATAAATACTAAAGCTTTAATTAAATAAAAATATAATAAAACTACTAACCTATTTATTTAAGTATTATAAAGCTATTACATAGAATAATTATTTAAAAGTAAATAATTTATATATATTTAATTAAGTAATAGTCTTATAGTATAATACTATTATATAACTATATATATAAAGGTTATTTACCTTTTACTCTAAGGTTTAAACTTAGCTATTTTTTATTACTATTATTTTTTTTTTTACTTTTAAAGTATACTATATAAAGATACCTAAGTAAAAAACTAGTTAAAGATAAATTAACTTTTAAGTAACTTATTTTAATTATATACTAAAGTATTAATAAAATAAGTTAACTTAGTTACTTTTTTACCTTTTTTAACCTATGTTTAAGTATAGTTATATACTATTACTATTATATACTTTCTTTTTATTTTTTTTAAATAGGCCTAACTCTAATAAAGAGGTATTATTATAGGCTAAGCCTTTAAAGCCTTAGTTAGTTAGCTTTAGTATTCTTTAGCTAAACCTTTAAGCTTTTAAAACTTTAGCTAAATAACTTTAGTATTTTTTTTATTTTTTTTTAGCTTTACTACTAAATAGTACTACTTAAATACTCTTTTAGTACTTATAATAGTTAAAAATACTATACTATAGTTATAATACTTTATAATATAAAGGCCTGCCTAGACCTTAGTATAGGGGCTATTCTTAAGAGCCTGCCTAAGAGCCTTTATAGCTCTTTATTAAATTTACTTATTATTACCTTATACTTAAGCTATTAAGGTAGCCTCTTATAAATTCTAGTTATACTAAGATAGTCTAAAAGATACTAATAGAACTTAAACCTATAATCTTAAGTTTAGAATAACTTATACTTTATTAATTAAGCTATAGTAAAACTAAGTTATACTAATTTAAACTATATTATACTACTTAAGTATTATTCTTAGTATAATACCTTAACTTATAAACTTTCTTAATAGACCTAGCTACTTTCTAAAATAATAAGTTAATAAAGTCTAAATAGATATAACTTAGATATATTACTTATAGAGAATTATCTTTTAGATACTTTAAAATATTATTATTACTATTAATTATATTATTAACTAACTTACGCTTTTAATTAATATAGTATTATAGACTAAGTCTCTAAGGCCTTAGCTAGTTAGCCTTAGTGTCCTTTAGCTAAGCCTCTAAGCCTCTAAGGCCTTAGCTAGATAGCCTTAGTATCCTTTTTATTCTTTTCTAGCCTTACTACTAAATAGTACTACTTAGATACTCTTTTAGTACTTATAGTAGTTAAAAGTACTATACTATAGTTATAATACTTTATAATATAAAAGCTTATCTAAACTTTAGTATAGAGGCTATCTTTAAAAGCCTACTTAAGAGCCCTTATAGCTCTCTATTAAATTTATTTATTATTACTCTATACTTAAGCTATTAAGGTAGCCCCTTATATTTAAATTTAATTATTTTATAATATATAAGTATTATACTTTTAATTCCTTATAGCTTTTTAGAGCTTAATCTAAACTTAGCTTATTACCTAGTAAATACTATTTATAAAAGTTTTAATTAATATATTATATTAAGCCTTATAAGTAGAGAGCCTATTAAGTAAAGCCTTAGTTAATATAATATACTAAGTCTTATAAATACTAGATTTCTAAAATTAAAAGTTTTAAAATATATAATTTTTTAAGTTTTAAGTAGCTTTTTAAGTTATTCTTTAAAGCTTATTTAATAGTAAGCTAATAGCTAGCTATTAGTAAAATAGACTATTAATTAATACTTAAAAAGGCCTATACTTTAAATTATTAAAGAGAATAAAAATATAGTTATAATTATAGTAGTCCTACGTAGTATAGCTTAAGTAATAGTACTTAGTAAAGTCTTACTACTATACTTATATAAATAATAATAGTAGTATTTTTAAAATCTTATTATTATACTAAATTTAGAGGAATAGCTTAATTAAAAAATTAATACTTAAGTACTTAGTATAGAAGGATATAATTTAGTCTTTTAGTATAAAAGGCTAATAATATATTTACTTATTAATATTATTAAGCTTCTTAAATTCTATATTTAAAATATCTTAGCTAGTAGATTTTAAGATAAAGTTTTTACTAGTACTTAGCTTTAAATAAAGAAATAAAACTATAGTAAAAAAGAGGCCTTAAAGGCTATAGCTAGTATTAAAAAAATAATTTAGTATTTACTTATAATAAAAATAGTATTAATATTAATACTAAGATCTTTAATATAGAACTCTTTAAAAAAAGGAGTTATTAAAAACTTACTAAAAACTTAAACTTAAAAACTATTAGCTCCTTATATTTAAGCTAAAACTTAATTACTACTATAGTTAATAATATTACTAATAGCTTTTAATATAAAGAAATTAACTAAAAAACGTTATAAGCGTCTCCTTAACTTTTAAAAATTTAATAGTATAAAGTTAAAGTACTTAAATTAGTACTTAGTTATTATAAATAAATTTACTACTAACTAAAATAATTATTTAATATAAAAGTTAAGTTACTAATACGTCTATAGCTATCTTAAGGGTAAAGCCTATACTATTATAACTTTTTTTATAAAGTCTAGCTAAAAAATTAGCTATAATATTAATTAGTTATAAACTTTTCTAGACTCTTATTTTAAAGACTATTATATAAAAGTATAAATTTATAATAAGATTATATATATAAAATAAAGTAAGCGTAAGGTTAAAAAGTACCTTTATAACTTTAAAAAGTAGTAGTTATATATAAGCTTTAGTAATAATAATATAATAAAAATAATATTATTTTAAAATAGCCTAAAGGATAAGATCTAATTTTAATTAATAAAAGTTTATATTAACTTATATACTATACTTTAGAAGAGAGCTATTAAGATATTAAATAATATTATTTTAATATAAAATTTATAATAAGCTAGTAAAAAAAACTAACTTCTATTTTAGTAATACTAAATTTTTATACTATATAAAAAAGTAAAGCTATTTACTATTAAATAATAAAATAGATAGTATTAAATATACTAGTAAAAATAGTTTTTTTAATAAAAAAAAAGATTATTATAAAACTAAAAACTTTTATTTTAACTATAGTAGAGATAATTACTACTTTTAAAATTACTATAAAAAAGTAAGCTTAACTAAGAATAGCTTAAAAAAGTTTAAAAATTAAAAAGTAATTTTAGCTAAAATAGCTAAAATAAAAAATAAAAATAAGTACTACTCTAATAAAATTTTAAGTAGTAAAAAAGCTACTATTAAAAAAGTATCTTTTAAAAATAATACTCTAAATAAGAGTTTTAGTAAAGAGCTTTTAAAAAAAAAGTAGTTTTTATTAAAAGTTATAAGTAAGAGCTAAAAGTAAGTAAGTATAAAATATAAAAAAATTAAAATTAGTTTAAGAAAACTAATATATAAAATAAAGTATTAGTTATAAATACTTTAGTTAATTTAAATTATTATATTTTAATAATAATTAACTTTAGTAGTTTTATTTTTATTATAATTAACTTAATTTTTACTTAAAAAGCTTACTTATAGTATATAAAAATAATACTCTAAAAGGTTATTAGAATTAAAAGAAGTAACTAAATTAACTAAGTAGCTTACTTTAAGTTTAATATTAATAAATACTAAGACTATAAATAAAAATATATAGCTAACTAGTATTTTAGATTTAATATTATACTTAAAAAACTATAAATAAATAAGTATAAAGTTACGCTTACGTCTTATAAACTATCTATCTATATATACTTAATTAAATAAAAAATTTACTTCTAAGCTTATAATAGGAAGCCTAAATAAAATAACTTAAAACTTTAAAAAATTAGAGCTATAGTATATATATTATAAATATAATATTTAAAAGAGAAAAGATCTATAATCTAAGTCTTTATAGTATTTATAATAGATATTAATAAAATACTAGTACTTAAAGCTAAAGTTAATTATAAAACTTTACTACTTAAAGCTTATAAAAATTAAGTATAGATATTTAACCCTAAAACTACGTTTAAGTAAGCTTTATATTAGCTAAGTATTAACTATATAATTAAAATAGATAAGAATAAGAAAAATAAAAAAAAACTAGCTTTATAAAAACTTTTATATAATATAAGCTAAAAAGAACTTTTTATTCTTTATAAGTACTTTATATTACTACTAAATAAAAAGTAAATTTATATTAATAACTTACTTACTACTTTACTAGTATTATTTATTAAAAAACTAGATAAAGGCTTATATTTTTATATAAATTACTAAGCCTTTAATACTATTACTTAAAAAAACTATTACTTTTTACTTTTAATTTAAAAAATACTAAATAATATTACTAAAGCTAAATACTTTATAAAAATTAATATATTTATTATTTTTTATAAGATTTATATCTATAAAGGAGATAAGTAAAAAACTATATTTTATACCTAATTTAGCTTATATAAATAAATAGTTACTCTCTTTAAACTAGTAAACGTACTAAGTACTTTTTAGTATTATATTAACTAAATACTATAAAAATATATTAATAACTTTTATTTAGTATATTTAAATAATATACTAATCTATACTAATAGATCCTTTAAGTAGTACTATAAGAATATAAATAAAGTACTTAATACTATAAAGATAGCTAGCCTTTTACTAGATATTAGTAAGTATAAATTTAATATTACTTTTATAAAGTACTTAAGCTTTATTATTAAAGTAAAAAAGGGCTTTTATATAAACCTTAAAAAGGTTAAAACTATTAAAAAATAAAAAATACCTTATATATAAAAGGGTATATATAGTTTTCTTAAATTTATAAACTTTTATTAGCGCTTTATTAAGGACTATTTAGGCCTAGTTATACCTTTTATATTTTTAATAAAATTAAATACTCCTTTTTACTAGAGAAAAAATTAATAAAATACTTTTAATAAGCTAAAGGCTATCTTTATTACTAAGTTAGTATTAGCTTAGTTTAACTAAAATTATAAAACTATTTTAAAGATAAATTCTTTAAGATAGTTAACTTTTAAAATATTTTTATAGTATAGTAATAATAGGTTACTTTACTTAGTTACTTACTTTTTAAAGAAGATAAATATCTATAAAACTAACTATAAGATATATAATAAAAAGTTACTTACTATAATTAATTATTTTAAAGAATAAGATATAAAGCTCTACTTAATTAAGAAGTTTATAGTTATTATAAACTATAAGAACCTTAAGTACTTTATAAAACTATATTAGTTAAATAATTACTAAATAAAGTAGTTTTTTATTTTAAAAAGATACTAAATAGCTATTACTTATTAACTTAAAAACTTAAATAAGAGAGCTAATACTTTTTTTTATTATAAATAAGATATACCTAAAGGTATAATAGATAAATAACTATAGTACTAATATATATAGTTACTAAAACTTATTACTATTAATAATTAAGATAACTTTAAGGATAAGGACTTAATACTTATTATAGCTACTTAAATTAAAGCCTTTAGTACTTCTATTAATACTAAATAAAATTTAAAAGAGCTATTATTTAAGGAATAGTAGGTAGCTACTTAAATAAAAGATAAAGTATACTTATAGGCCTAGTAGGCTATACTAAATAGTAAATAAAAGTTCTTATTAAAAATAGACTAAAAAGCCTCTATTTTAGAGTATTTAATAAATACTAATATAGATTTTTAATATTAAGATTATTAATAAGTCTTAAATAATAAATCCTTATAAATAGAAATTATTTATACTATATATACTTTACTTACTTTAGGTTATCTAAAAAAGGACTTTACTTATAGAGTAGTTACGTAAGATTTCTTTTAGCTAAATATATTAAATAATATTTATTAATATATTAAAAACTATAATACTTATAAATAAATAAAACTTTAGTAAGATAGCCTTTATAGACTACTAAAACTATTACTATTACTAAAATAGATCTAAAAGGAGATTTTAATAAATTTTATTATTAAACTACTTAAAAGTAAAGGCTATATAAACCTAATAATTATTATAGATTATTTAAGTAAGGATATAATTTTTATTTTATTACTAAATATTAAAGTTACTATAGTAGTTAATACTTTTATTTAATTTATTATTACTTATTACTAGTTACTAGATACTATTATTTTAGATAAAAGAATTTAATTTATTAGTAAATTTTAGATAATACTTTATAAACTTTATAGTATTAATTATAAGTTATTAATAGTCTATTATCTATAGACTAATAGATTAATAAAGAGAATAAATTCTACTATTAAAGCCTACCTACGTACGTATATTATATAGAATTAAAAAGACTAAATAAAATATATTAAAATAACTATAATAGCTATTAAAGTATAAAAAGTAGTAGTAATAAAAATAAGCTTTTTTTTCTTTTAATATAAATATTATATAGACCTTTTATAGTTATATTTAGCTATTAAGATAACTAAAACTTTATACTTAAATAAAAAAAAAGTTTTAGTAATTATAAATAAGCTTAAAAAGACGTTTAATCTTACTTATATATTAATAGTAAATAATTAGTAAAAATAAAAAAAATAAGCTAATAAAAGATATAAGAGGGCTATATAACTATAGGTAAGTAATAAAGTATAGTTTATACTTAAAATATATATAAAGACTATACGTATAAGTAAAAAGCTAAACTAGAAAAACTTAAAGTATATAGTTATTAAGCTTATTAGAACTTATACTATTAAGTTAGATATACTAAATAGAACTAAAAAGGTCTTTAATATAAATAAACTATACTTTACTACTAGTAACCTACTACTAAGTTAACTATTAATAAACTATTAACTAAAGCCTATTATTATTAATAGAAAGCTTAAGTACTTTATTAAAAAAATTATAAATAAATAGAAATATTATTATAAATATAAATTTTAGTATTAGCTTTTAGTTAAATAAAAAAACTATAAAAGACTTACTTAGAAACCTACTTTAGAGTTTATAAATATAAAAGCTTTAGTAGTATAATATAAAACTATATTAACTACTTAAAAGTATTTTTACTTTTTTATTTTTTTACTTTTTTACTATTATACTTACTCTTAAAGCTATAGACGCTAAAGCTTTAATTAAATAAAAATATAATAAAACTACTAATTTATCTATTTAAATATTATAAAGCTATTACGTAGAATAATTATTTAAAGGTAAGTAATTTATATATATTTTATTAAGTAGTAGTTTTATAGTATAATACTATTATATAACTAGTTATATAAAGGTTATTTACTTTTTACCTTAGAGTTTAAACTTAGCTATTTTTTATTACTATTATTTTCTTTTTTACTTCTAAAGTATACTATATAAGGATACCTAAGTAAGAAATTAGTTAAAAGTAAGTTAACTTCTAGGTAATCTATTCTACTTATATACTAGAGTATTAATAAGATAGATTAACTTAGTTATCTTCTTGCCTTTTTTAACCTACGTTTAAGCCTAGCTATATACTATTACTATTACTATTATATACTTTCTTTTTACCTTTTTTAAATAAGCCTAACCTTAATAAAGAGGTATTATTATAGGCTAAGCCTCTAAAGTCTTAGCTAGTTAGCCTTAGTATCCTTTAGCTAAGTCTTTAAGCCCCTAAGGCCTTAGCTAAATAGTTTTAGTATTCTTTTTATTTTTCTTTAACTTTACTACTAGATAATACTACTTAGATACTCTTTTAGTATTTATAATAATTAAAAGTACTATACTATAGTTATAATACTTTATAATATAAAGGCTTACCTAGACTTTAGTATAGGGGCTATCTTTAAGAGCCTACCTAAGAGCTCTTATAGCTCTCTATTAAATTTACTTATTATTACCCTATACTTAAGCTATCAAGGCAGCCCCTTATATATAGATAGTAGTATAGTTATAGACCTTACTTTTTATAGCTAACTAGGTAATACCCTTAAAGCTATTATATAAGAAGTAGTAGATACTATTAGCTCTATAATATCTACTAATATTAAAGCTAACTTAGTTTAAAATATACTAATATATACCCCTTCTAAGTCTTTATAAAGTCTTAGGCTATATTATATAAGATTTATATAGCTATATTAACTTAGTTATTAGTAGTAGTATTATTAAAGTTTTTAATAGTCTAATATATATAACTAACTATAGCTACCTTAACTTAGTACTTAATAAAAACTTTAAAATATTAGCTTTAATATAGTTTAAATTATACTAAATAATACTACTTTAAAGTAATCTACTAAGTTTAACTTATAGTAGGCTATATATTAGTTAAATTAGTTATTCTTTTTATAAAAATCGCGGGTTATAGACGCGTTAAGAAAACTATAGTTAATATTAACTTTTATAAAGCCTATACTAGTACTCTATTTTTAAATATAGTAAAAGTATAGGCTATAGTATATAGTAACTAGCTTAGTAGTATTTAAATAGTATATATAAATTAACTTATAGAGCTTAACTATACTAAGCTAAATTAGTATAAATTAAAGTAAAGTAGTATATAAAAAGCTTATTTAGATTAAAAATAGGCTAAAGTATAAAGCTATAAAGTATAGAAGTAGAGATAAAGTAAAAGCGCGTAAGTAAGTAAATATAAAAAAACTATATAAAAGTTAATTTTAGTTTATACTAAATTAGCTTAAATTAAAATATAAAACTTTATAGTAGATTATAGAGTAAAAACTTATAAAAAGTTATAGTATTATAAAAAGTAAAAGTTTTAAAGTTATTATATAAAGTTATACTAAGTATACTAAGCTTAAGCTATACTAAGACTAATTACTAAAAGCTAACTAATTATAATATACTAAAAAACCCTACTTTACTAAGATATCTTATAAGTAGCGTTTTTTACCTATTTAAAATTTAAATAGCCTAAATTATTTTAAATTAAACTAACTTAAACTACTATAAAACTTTCTACTCTAAAATAATATTTAAAATAAGTATTAAGTTTAAAAAAGGATAATATAAGAGTTATTAGTTTAAATTACTTAATATTATACTAATCTAAAATAGTTTATTAAAGATTATATAATACCTTATCTATATAGAGGAATTATAGCTACTTTAGAGGCTAGTAATTTATCTATTATTAAATATATTTATTACTTACTCTATACTATCTTATTACTAGTTAGAATTCTTATACTTACTTTAATAAATTTATAATTATAGTTGTTGCCCTCGCGCCTAGTTAAGAAGAGTATTATTTTATATTATTAATAAGCTCCTTAACTTATAGTGCTATAGTTAAGCTTTTTAAAGCCTCCTAAATTTATATATCTAATTAATCCCTTATATAGAACTAGGCTATAATAGTAAGTATCTGACCAACTTAACTTTTTGCGAACACCTGTAGAACCCGCCACCTCACAAGGTCATTGCCGGTGCGGGTCAGCCGCCCTCCTTGCTAGCGGTAGCAAATTGCGATAAGCTTAAAGCAGCGTGTACATACGAACAGTCTTCTAGCATAAGACACTGACAATGAAAAAGCAAGCGAATCAACTGTGGCGGGAGCGGAACAGCCTCTGCCCGTACGTTCGATTTAGATATAGTACCATGTATTAAGGTCTGATCAAATTGCAAAGTCTAGGATACCCCAAATCACACATGGTTTTGTACTACGTACAAAGTCCTAAAATTTTGTAGAGATGCTATCTAGAGACGTCAAGCTATAACACAAAAACATATAACTACCTCATAAACTTGACACAAATTTCACTCCTCCACCCAATCAGAAAAATCTTCAGAAGAAATACAACATATTCCGCAGAAGCACGTCCCTTCTTCCTCACTAGAAGTTGTGATCAATGCGACCAGGGCAGATGCAGTCGGACGTAGTTGCGGCTCTACTAACAGCATCTGTTGAGTCCAGCTCAGGGCTCTATTGTCTGACAACGCCCCTGTCCTTTCAAGCTCAGCAACGAACTCCGGCAAAGCAGCAGAATTTGCTTGAATGAAAGGTTGCTGTGATCCATGGCGGCTCAAGAACTCTTCCATATCCTTAACCGTCTTACCCTTAAGGACAATAAGTATTTCCATGAAGACCACGCCTAGGCTCCAAATGTCAGACAATGTGTTTCGTGACCCTTGCAGGGCAACCTCTGGCGCGCAGTATCTCCGGGTCATCCCGTTCACCATACCTATGGTAGTGCTACAGCTTGCATCTGAGAAGTCGAGTGATAAGCCAAAGTCTGTTAATAAGACAGTCCCAGCGTGTACGAGAATATTGCCTGGCTTGATATCCTTATGCCGAACGTTGTGCTTATGCAGAAATTCAAGTGCGGTGGCTAGGCAGCCGAAAAAGGTTCGAAGCTCGTTATGATGAGCTGCAGTGCTGCATCTCAAATAAGCGGCTAGGTCCATCTCAGCAACAGGAGACATGATTAGGCCAATGTATTTAGCGTCTGTGTAGCTTCCGACAAATTCTACAACATGGTGGTGTTTCAGGCGCTTCATGATCTGGATCTCGGCAATGAACTGGTTTATGGTCTCCTTTGGCCGGCCTCTGAACGCGGAACTTCGAAGCACCCGTTTCCTGGCGTACTCCTTATAGCTAACCTGACTGAGAACTTTGTCGACCTGGCCGAATCCACCGTTGCCTAGGATTCCTTTAGACTCAAGAGGGGGGGATTCTCCTGGCTTGAAATAACAATGCTGGCCGTGCTCACCCCTTTCGAGGTCTATAGATTTCGTTAAGACTAGGCTCTGAGCACCAACGAACGCTGCTCGAACACTTGGCGGTAAGCAAGCTGGCAAGCCCCGTTCGGTAACAGGGAGCCAGTAATCAGAGAAGCCGACATTGATGAGATCATCGAGGGACTTTAGATGACCAATAGTCCGAAGAACGATATATGTCCGTGGTATCTTACTCCATTGCGGACACAGATGTTTCAACAGCGCCGAGATTTGCGAGATATCGGCATCTTTATATAAGTCTCGGTCATCCTGTCGCTCTGGGAAGAAATCATTCAGGCGGTCATCCAAGTTATACCGAGTGGTAACATTTGCTGGTGCGATTGGAGAGACCTCTAGCTGTAACTCCTGTAGCAAGCGGGCAGTTGCGAGCGTGTGTTCATGTTCTCTGCCGAGTGTCCTCTCC
>ML977378.1:22520-108318 GCA_010015825.1 Lophiotrema nucula
TGCTGTTTATAGATTACCCTTCCTAATTCCATCTTCTCTCTTCCTTTAACCAACGTTCTACTTATTACGGACATTCTGTTACATTGATTATATGTATGCCCGCCTTCTACTGCGTTGTAGATTGATACGCAAACGTAACGTAGAGCTGAGTGGGACGGCAACCGTGCGAGGAAGATTTGCGGCGACGCTGGCGCTGCTAGCTTTCGTTAAGCTTACAATATATCACGCCGCGTTTGTAAGACTGATGTTAGGGACCTTAGTAGTTGCCTAGTTCATCCCTAGTCAGTGAAACCGCTTGAATTCGATAAGCACGCAAGAACTTCGTTCAATAGGAAGCACTACTCAGACTAATAGACTCACTAATGTTATAGTAACAAATTTCTCAAAGTTTTCTTTTTTTCAACGTTCTATATGAACCATTCAGTTCATTTGAGGGTGCGATGGTCTATCTTTCAGCTTGATCAGGCTGCGAGGACGGTGCAGCTAAGCGGTACGGGTCCGGCCTCGGGTATGGAAGTATGTTCTTCCGAGATTCGCGTGTTTATCCCATATTACTGTTCGGTTTACGCGCTGCTTTGGATTTGTCGTAACTTGCCACCGCTAGCGGGGAGGACGGTCGACCCGCTCGGCCATGACCTTGTAAGCTTATAGATGAGAGGGGGGAACGGCTGCGGGCAACGCAGGGCAGGCTTAGGGGTCAACAACATTAAAACCATGGCTATAGATACCTCTACAAACCCGCCGTTATGCGCCGCAGCTATCCTCGACAGCTTGTCTGTAGAAAGTATAGCATCGATTTCAGTACAATACAACACAATATAGAGACGTTTGAGGACGCCAATGCAGGCTAATACATGCTAAGATACACTAAACATGCTGGAGGCTTTTTAAGGGTTTCCTTTGCCGCCCAAAGGACCTCCCAGCATGTACGCTCCTATGTCAAAGTATCTTGAAAGCATAGTAATATAATCTTATTAATATAGATATTCTCAAAGAATAAAAGCTATAGGTTTATAATACGTTAACTATAGCCTTGTAAACTTGTGATAGAGAGATTGCGGAAGTCTGAAGCGTGGTTCCGTCTCGCGACACCGTGTGTCTCTCGACGCAGTGATTGACGTTATCATGTAATATATATTTCTACTTGAAGCATTTCATCAGCGTTCCTTGTGCAAGAATAGAAATTTAGCGTTGGGATTAGTACGGACATGGTATTGTTGAGAAAAAGAAGCCAGAAGATGCTAGATTATGAAGAAGTGTCCAGATAGGGAAAGATTTGTAAGGTTGGGAGAATAGTGAGATGGCAACATGCGCCAACGCGATGACTGTATCTGTATCCGCTACTAACCTCGTGACCTTTGTCCAGAATCGTCTTCGCATGCGAGCCATTTGCTAGGCATGCCTAGATGAAGTACTGTGCAAAACACTAAAACGGCTCAAGTTTGAATATCCAGAAGTATCGCGGCTCAACACTGACCGGAAGCAGAGTAGACGTCGCATGGGAGTCCGGCAGCTTAGGCGAAAGACTGCCTCATTTGGTAGGGCATTTTGCTCGAACAGCCCCGATCTGCCTCGCCGACATTCAGCTGACGGCACGAGATGCGGAGACGGATGTAACGCGGATGTGCTATACTAAAATGCGTTGAGATGCGGCTCTCGGATATCGTGCGTAAGGGCGAGATTTAGTAAGGGTTGGGGTGAGGCGAGCCTTAGTGGAGGCGGTGCAAGAGCAGTTTTGTACGTCCACCGCTCTTTCGGAGGCTGCCGGAACGACAATAGAATGCTAAAGAGATTGGAATGGCTAAAGAACGAACTCTGAATCTCACGACGACGCTTGACCATTATGCGACATTAGTGTTGCGCTGTTCGTCGAAATGTTTGCTGTAGACTTGGACGACTTTCCAGTGGCACTGTGCAGCTGCAGCAACTGGATGACTCCGCGCTTATCGAACTTGGGGGAGGAAGCAAAAGTGCTAATGCAACTGTAGGCAGATCCGGGCGACTTCTGGCGTCGCACTGAAGCACGACAGGCTGCAGATACACGTTGATGGAGGCTGTTGGAGGCCATGACGGAAGCGCGCAGAAGGGCCCAGATGAAAGGGTACGTGGGCTGGTGATCCTCGACCTTGGAAGAATAGCAGCCGACTAAGCAGGCAAAAGATCGTTGATGTCGTCTTGGAAATCAAGGACTTCGTCTCCTACAATTGGTGTTGTGGCAAGCGCAGCACTGCTTTTGTGCGCGAGAAGCAGGGGCGCATCCAGGGCTGGCGAGGGGTCGATGATGGGCGAACTGGTGCAGAGTAGCGGTGTTCAACTGCTTGTGCGCACAGGAACCGGAGTCTGAAGCCCCAATGAGGGCGGCCGGTGGCGTCGTCTGAGGGTCGCGATGCATGTCCGCTGGCCCTCTTTGGTCGTGGTCTGCTGCATGGCAAGTGCGACCCGCGCTGGGGTGCCGTCTAAGCGCAGCAGTCTGGCGGCTGTGAGGTCAAGGTGCACCAAATTGTGGGCTTCAACATTCCTCCGCTACCATCTCTCCACACGCATAATGTAATCGCAGTCCGCTGCTGCATTTTTGCGCACCTTCTCTACTAGCATTGCATCTCCACCTTCTCTCTCCGCCCTCACCTGGTCCTCGTCCTCGTCCTCGTCCGCATCCTCCCAGCGCGCAACTGACGGACCGCTGCTCGCCTGATCAACTCACACAACCACAGTCACTTTGCATGGCTTACTACGACCGCCGGTACCAAGAGCCAAGGCGTCATGATTCCTACTACTCCAGGTCGCGAGACTCAACCGGCTACTCGAGGCACGCTTCCTCCAGCTTAGATGCTCCTTACACAGGGCTAACAGCCATGCGCAACAGTCTGAACAACGGCGGGTACTCCTACTCCTCCTCCGAGCCCCGCTACGCCGCGCCGCCCGCACAACCACCCCTCCCGAAGCGATCATCTGCCTACTCGTACCGCCCAGACACCCGCAAGCAGAACAGATGGCCCCCGCGCCCGAGCGTGGAGGATGAGGCAGCTGCTCTCGCGAGGGAGTTCCCGTCGCCGGTGGGGTCAGAGCAGGAGCAATCCAGCGGTGAGGCGAAATCGCGGGGCAGTGTCGATCAGTACCCCATCATCGAGGAGATCGAACAGGCCAGGGTAGCGCAACACATAGACGACAGACGATTCGTCCTAGTGTCGGATCCCAGCACAGATGGGGACTCTCAGTCGACTATTCGGGATCGGAGGAGGAAGAGCTTCGCCGAGAGGGGAAATATGCCCTATCTGAAGACTGATATACCTGACGACCCTCCTTTGTTTTCCAAACGCGTGTCTACTCCGTATTCTTACACGAAGCCTACCAAGGAGTCCACTGCCCCTTCAGCCGGTGACTACTTCCTGTCGCCGGAGAGCATCGCCTCAAGCACTGCGAGCATTCCACGGTCCGTTCCAAACGGCGGTGCCTGGGATGCACGGGACCAGAACGCAAGGCCATCGAAGAACGTGCACAGTCGCTATGACTCTGTTACTCAGTCACCACGCGCGCCGAAGAACGACGTGTTTGACGACTCTGATGCTGACGAGGACACGACTCATCTTCGAACGGAGCGCAAGCCGGCCCGGTACAGCTTTGTCAAGAGTGACCTGCAAAAGGAGGATCTTAGGACGAACCTGCTAGGCTCGCAGACCAAACCAGATCGGAGGAGGTCGGATCAGCCTTCATCCAAACCTCCGCCGCGAGCACCGTACGAAAGCAGCTCAGGTTCTTCGAAATCAGGTAGTCCACTTTCTTCGTCGCCACGATCTTCAAGCCCCCATTTCAGCAATGGATCTTCAAGAAAGAACAGGCCCAGTCCTGTCGAGCCGAGCTCCCCCAGAGAACTGAGGAAGCGACCTGAGTCCCGCTCTTCATCGCCGCTTCCAGTCCGTCCAAGCTCACCTCTACATTGTGAGCGCCCCCCTCCACCATCCCCTCCTCGCTCGCCAAAACTTCCGCCTCGGCGGCCAACAGAATCTCCGCCCTCATCCCGCCCATCCTCCAGGTCGGGGCCTAGGGCCACGCATCTGTCCTTCTCTGAAACGGTGTCTCCTCCTCCTATTCCTGGTCGGGTGCCCGTCACGGGGGCTGGTTGGAATGCTACGTACCCTCCTACTACGGTCAGCGAAAGCTCACAGCAATCTTCCCGGTATGGACGCAATGAAAGCATGCCGGTTCCCATGCCACGCATCGACGTACGATCTCCGTCACCTGCACGGCCATCCAGGCCAGCAAACCCACTCCCCTATCCTGTGGATGACAGACCCATCGATGCGTTTATGCCTCCAGAAGAGGCCTATCAATTTGATCATTCACTCAACTCTCCGGCCGCAAGCTCACCATTTAGGCCAGTTTTTCCGGACTCTCCCAGAATGGCACAGTCTCCTTCGCTCGGCTCACCGCGCGATCCGCAGTCTGCTTTCCGACCATCTATTCCTAGCAGACACACTGCTGCTGAAGAGGTACCGCGTCTGCATCGAGTTCGATCGAGTAGTATGAGGTCGCAGTCTAGTCACGACAGCAGGCGCAGCGAACGCAAGCAGCCGTCCCTCTCACTTGATAAGCCCTTGCCGTCGTGTCCAAGGAGTCAGCCTTCGTCTAGGTACGACCTTTGGTATACGCTTGAGAACTGTCCGAACTTTGACATCTGTCCAACTTGTTACGATGGCGTGTTTGCGGATACCCATTTTGCGCAGTATTTCAAACTCAAAAAGGGGTACGACAGGACTATCGAGCGATACTGCGACTTTAGCTCACCTTGGATGCGATTGGCGTGGCTGCTGACGGCTAAGCAACAACGACCAAAGCCAGATTTGATCTACGCTTTGGCAAGCATCATCGAAGATGAGAGACCGTGTCCAAGAGAACGCGAGCTCACGAATGGGTATTGGTACGGTATCCCAGACCCGCGTGATGGTATGCACATCACCAATTTCACAATCTGCCCATGCGACAAGCGACAATTGGAAGCTCTGTTCCCCTCTGTCCGTGGCTATCTGACGAGTATACCTCCTGGGGACTATCGGATGCCAGCTAAACAGGCTTGTTCCGTGCGAGTGACATCTCGACGTTTCCCAAAGTACCTGGACCTTCTGGTCGAGCTGGACGAAGAAGCTCGATCGCGTGGTCGCGCTCTCAGATTCGAGTCTTTCATGCAGCTTGCGCGAACTAATGCTTTCAAACGCGAATGCCAAAGAGATACGCAGCTCTTCAAGCAAGCATGGCACTTCATGCTTGCACTCCCCGAGTTTACCGTTTGCGAAGAGTGCTACGACGAGGTTGTTCTCCCTGCTATTCAAGATCGTAACAAACTCGCTTCAATGTTCAATCGCACGGTGCAGTTCGTACCTAACGAGAGCTCTACCGACGGCTCGAGCTGCTGTCTCTACTCGAAACGTATGAGACGTGTCTGGGATCGTGCACTCCAAGACGAGGACTTCAAGTACATCAAGCGCAAAGCGCTAGAGCGGAAAGAAGAAGAGTCTAGGCTGAGCGACGAAAGGAGGAAGTATGAGAACTATCTGAAGAGACCGGATATGTATCACAAGGGCACCGCGGACTACGATAAGCTTATGCGGAGGATCCAAGACGTGGATGATGAGTGGAAGGAGTGGGAGTGAGTAGTTTACTAGAAAATGGTGGCTTTGGGGTGGAGCGGAGTGAAGAGTATCGCTTATGAGCTCTTTGGTGGGGTTTGGATTGCATACTAGATAGACGATAAAAGTTCTGGATACGTGATGACGGACGGGTTATGATACCTATGAGAATAATGCATCCTATGAGTTTATGACTATTTGTCGTGTCTTTTCCAGCTGACGTCGTACGAATGTTTATTGAAGGGAGCCTGGAATGGGGGTACAGATCCATTACCATATTACCATCATTGAAGCGCTGCGATGTTGTAGACAAGATGCTACCTATGTGGTGTTTAGAAGTTAAAGTGCTCATAGATAGTAGTCCTGGGGTGTTTGCTAACTAGGCACTCAAGTCGAAAGACATGTAGGTAGTCCGTCATGAACGCTGATCCGCGATATGCTAGATATGTGTAAAGCAGATTACACCTCCTGGGGAGCGACAATCTACTCGAAAAAGCCGATGTCGTGAGTAACCATAGTGTACTCAAAAGAACCGCTGTCGCTTCACAGGCCGCTCATCCACATCTTCCTCAAGCGTGCTCGTTATAACCAGATCCTCCTCAAACCCAGAATCCTCACATCCAACCGCATCATCCTCGTCACCATCGGCCACGTCCTCGATGACCTCAGTAGTATTAGTCTTAGTGCGTACCCCATCCTGCTAATTCCATATTAGCATCTATCTACATTACACACTACTCATTCTTAGAACAAACTCACCAACTCATCGTCCTCGTCCTCGTTCTCGTTCACGTCCTGCTGAGCACAAGTCAAGTTAGCTTCTGTATACTCGAACTAGTGTTTCAGGAACCTACTAGCTCTTCGTCGAGAGTCCGGGTGATCGGATTGTTGGATGGTTTGGAGGGAGGGAGCTGGTGTTGAGAACGCGGTTCTACCTGGGTGACTTCGGCCTTGGCCTTGGCCTTGGCTGAGGAAGATGAAGACGAGGCTAAGAGACGGTCTCGGTCTCGGTCTCGTCGTATCTGGAGAAGGATGTTGAGCCTGAAGACGGGCGGTGCGGGCGCGGAGGTGTATGAGAAGCTTCGAAAGCGTTTTTGCTTTGGGGCTGGCGGTGGAGTGAAGATGGGGGACATGGCTGCTCGCGGCGGCGTGTGGAAGCTGGACATGGTTGCTGGTCTCGGGGATGCGTTGGTTGTTGACCTCGTTTGGTTTGGGGAGTGGGAAGTGGAAGCGGCAGGTAGATGTATACGAAGAGCAGAGGGAGAGCAACGGAAGCAGGTGAGAGAAGCGGGGAGGAGGGAATGGTGGGCAGGCAGATGTGTGGTGAGAGGTGAAGGTGAAGTTGAGAGGAAGGGGCCTATGGCTGAAGCCGACTGAGAATAGGGCTACATGAGGAGAGTAATTTCTTCTGATGGGAGATTTCAGCAGCTGTGGAGGTATAGGACGCAAATTAGAAGTTTAAGGAGGTGACATGAGAGAGTTATCATATGTATGAGGATAGCTGTCATATTGCTACCCAGATGAGATGTCTTCCTGGTTGAAGTGTCTCCACACGCAGACTCCTAGTTAAAGTCCACTTTCGCATAACTCAGTCCTTCCCATTTCTCATACTCCATCACTGGAAAATGCACTCTCGCTGTATGAGTGAGACTTTTTGTGGTCCAATCGAATAGCTTCATTCGAAGATGTGCCGCAATATTTGTTCATCATCTACACCGGTGGTGTATCGCCTCGGCTTCAGATGAATCGTTTCCTCTTGCGGACAGGTTCGGCGGTGCCCATGACATCGGCGATCGTGGACCAGCTCCTCTTGACCGTATTGAACTTGTCGACTTCAGGTTGAAGAGCCCGATTCTTGGTCTTCTCGGACTGGAGTTGAACTTGGAGGTCAAGCTTTTCCGACTCCAACACCGTGTTCCGCTCAGTCAAATCCTTGTTCTTCTTCTTGAAGTTGAAGATGTCATTCTCCAGATCCTCTATGACTGCAGCCTTGCGGCGGAGCCAGCGTTGGGAGTCGCCGATCTTCGCATCCTTCTTGTCCATCTCCCAGCCAAGTAGAATGAGGTCCGCTTGGTGCTGTTCGTTGATCGAGCGGACCTTGTTCAGATGCTCTTCAAGAGTCTCAACCTCTTGCTTGTTGTGTTCGAGCTCTTTCGTCAATTTGTCGAATGCTGCGTTCGCTTGAGCCTGAGCACCACGGTAGTCGTCCATCTGAAGGAATTAGTAAGGTGCCGCTTGAGGTGACTGAATCAGACCTACCACGCTTTCTTGGCTTGCTTTGTGATTCTTCTTGCTAGCCGTCATAGCCTCAAACAGAGTCAAACCTGTGAACGACTTGTTCCACGCCGGCTTGGAAATCGCCCTTGGAACCGGCTTTGGTACCGGCATGAGGTAGACGTTGGACTGCATGTTCTTCTCTGGGTTGCGGTTGTTGATGTTGTCGTGAGAAAGTTGTGTGTAGAAGGTTAGTTATATCTTCAGGAAGAGGCTGCGCTTTATGCCTAGAGATCTGAAGGTAATTATTCCCCGGAAAGGATTAGAAAAAGCGTGGATGAAGGTAAGAGGCCTGGATATGTACTGATTTGAGCGAGACTCGGTGCAGTGTGGCCTTGCTTCTTGCAAGATGAAACAAGTTGTTGACTCTGGAGCGTGTTGAGTGGTGGAAGGGTGCAAAGGTAACTGTGCAGTGAAGTCAAGGGGCTCGGTAAGAGATAGTTGCTACTACCCAATTGAGTTCTCAGTCGCTGATGAGGGCGATTACTTTTCCATCTTCCACAGTATCTAGTCCTCTCATCACTGTTAAACGCTCTGCCTGGGATACCTCTCCCCACTTAATGTTCCCCCAACAGAACGCCAACCTCACCATCCCGAACATACCCATACCTCTTCCTACAATCCCCAATATCGCAATCAACCGAAGAAAACATCCCATCCCTCCTCCCAATCCTCACGACACTACTCTTCAACCAGCAATTCGCCCCCTCCTTCCCATACCTCTCCCTCAAATCCGAATCCATACTGACAGCAACACACGTTCGATTCCCCACAACCCTATTATAGCTCTCGCAAGCATCAATACACGTCTGCATCGAGTACGCGACAAGCGCCATCACAGTGCTGCCCGAGGTATCCGTGTGGTCCATGCACGTATATCTCCTCCCGGTCCAAGAGAAGAAGGCGCCGAAGTTGAATTGGCAGACTGCTGCGACGGGTTGCTTGATGTGTTGTGGGTCGGGCGGTATGTAGTAGAGGCTTGGGACGATGTAGGGTCTGATGGAGGTCAATAAATGGATGTTAGAGTTCTTTGGGATAGGTAGGTAGGTAGACGCACTCTGCTTTGATGACGGTGTAGATTCCTATTACACCGCCGCCGAGGCATGTCGTTATGATGAATGCGAGGATGGCGATGATGCAGAAATTTCGACGTTGGCGGTTCGCGGCTGGGTTTACTTGAGTGTGCTCGTGTAAGGGGAAGCCGTAGTATGAAGCATCATGGTCTTCGATTATGGAGTTTTTGCGAATGTCGAGAGGTCGCTTGCCGTCTCTGTTGGATTGGCGTTGATTTGGTATGGCGTTCATGATGGCGCCATCTATTGAGAGCATGTCGCTAACAAGAGAATGATAGAGCAATCCTCTTCCGCGTCGCGCTCTCTGGCCTCTTGTGGGAGGGCTCAGAAACCTAGCAACGAGCACCTTCTCTAATCAGGCAGTCACTTGTCTCTGTTGTTGCCCAACTCCATCCGTACGACTTATACTGCACGAACGCGCATCGAGTGTGACACTCGACAGATACTGGTAAACAGTCGCCTATGTGGCGTACCGTAAAGTCGCGACGGTGTAGAGTCCGCTTTCCCCTCTTTTTGAATTATGCTTCGAACTTGTATTGTATTCGACCATCCATCACGTGCATAGCCACTGCCCGAGGCAAAGCGCGGTCATGATGTACTTGAGATACAGAGACCGCGTCGTGGAAGCACTCGTAAGAGCCGAGCTCGCAGAAGATGCAACCCTGTCAAACGTTAGCCCCGTCACACAGCATATATAAATACGAAAGAGGATAGAGAAAGTAGACTTTGGGGAAATTTTTGCGCATTTTGGCTCTTGCAGGAAAACGCAAGGAGAACGTGATACATTCCTCAGCCCGCGTTGAGTAACCATCCACGCGAACTATTGATATTTGAAACCGAAATAAGAGGAAAGTAAAGAAAGAAGACGAATTTAAAGGCTCCGTAGAGCGGGTTAAAGAAGCAGAGAAGGAAGAAAAGTAAGAAAGATCACCTACTGTTGCATCTGCATGCCTAGACCATAGATAGTCTGGCACTGAGTCCTCTCCTGCTGTGTTACTGTCTCCATCTTCACAACATTATTATCGCCAAACAGCAGCCTGTTCCCACCACCAGTGCCGAACGCCTCCCATTTGGGAGAATCAACTTTGCCGCTCTTCGCGTTGAATGTCGCCGCAGATTTGTTCGGATCATAGCTACGAATAAAAGACTGCCAGTAGTTCTGCGCGAAATCACCAGCAGCACTGGTTCCATTGTTCCAGATGGATCCGAGCTCGCCAACATGCAGAGCGCCTCCGACATTCCACCGATACTGGTACGTCGGGAACGAGCCGTACCTTGCGTAGGCTGCGGAAACGTTGAGACCTGGACACGTGTAACGAATGTGGCCGTAAATGTTAGCTGCGACAGTCTTCCAGTTTGCGTTATCGGTGGTACCGAGAGGGCCAGGGAAGGCACCCTCTAACACGTCCTTTGTCGTCTTGTTGAAGTTGACGTACTGATCACCAACAAAGGTCTCTGCGCGCTGCTGGGAAATCACGCTATTTGGCGTAAAGATCGTGCCTTCATTCGTCGCGTCACCGAAGATAGTCGGAACGTTTACGAGATGGCCTGCGTTGATCTCGTGGTAGGTCCAATTTCGAATGAAGTCGTAGTCTAAAGTAGGGTTCCAGAACCAGATAGGAGGATTCTTGCCGCCGGGATATGGCATCTTGATACTGCGGACTGCCTGCTGGAAATCGACCGCGTTCATGCTGGACATGCATGCTAAATCTTTGCATTTCGTTTGTTTCAGTAGAGCGTCGTAAGCGAATTGGCTATCTTTGACATTTCGAATCGCGGGAAACCCTTGCGACTCTGCTGCAGCCGCCTGGAACAGCTTGTCGTCTCGTCCGCCGTATGCGGTGAGATGGAAGACTACAGAAGCAGCTCCAGCACTAGCACCACCAAGTGTAACATGATTAGGGTCACCGCCGAACTTGTCGATGTGGGCTTTCACCCATCGCATCAGCTGCCGTTGATCTTTGAGTCCATTGTTGAGACTTAGTGTCTTATTAGCCACCACCTCTTTACTGGCGAGAAAGCCGTACGGTCCGACGCGGTAGTTGAAGTTGACCACAACCATGTTGTAGTCAGCAGCCTGGATAAGCTTAGAACCATTGTAGTTGGCGTTACCGTTGAGGTTAAAGCCGCCGCCCTGGATGAAGATGTACACTGGGAGCTTGCTTTTGCTGCTGGCGTTGGTTGGAGCAAAAACATTCGCAAAGAGACAATCTTCTGAAAAGTTGCCCCTAAACTCTAGCTTCAAATGGGTACCGGTGCCGATGCAGAGTGGGCCGAACTAGGATACTGTTAGTGATGAGGCTGTGCTGAGGAGAAAGGCCAAGTACCTCTGCGGCATCTTGAATGCCACCCACTTCTTGCATGGGGTCTTCGGGGGCAGTGAATCGCCTTCCATCAACTCGCGAAGTGCTGCGAGCATAGCGCATGCCCAACCAGGTTGTTACCCCATCGTTCTGTACCGACCCTCGATACTTTACGTACCCAAGATCCACGACCGAGTCGACAGCAACGAGTTGCTGCACGAATAGTGCGAGGATCCAGACGAAGAAAAACGCCATCGTTGAACGTTAATAAATTGTGTTGGCCAAGGAAAGCCAAGCAGCCAAGGAGTGAATAATATATACTCGAACACGCGAGGGATAATATAGGATGCGTCAGACCACGGTAGCAAGCAATCGTATTTAGGCAGGGAGTGACAAGGCGCATGCCTCGCCGCAATTCTTTCAACACGCGAAGGAACAAGGGAACAATGTTGGCAACAAGGGAAGACTGAAAGGACACAGACAAAGCATCGTGACACTACCTTATCGTCCTCGCGAAATGGCGCATGCTGTACGCTTTATCAACGCCCGAAAATCAACTCGAGGGGAAACCTTCACGTACCTGAAAATCGGCAGGGAGTAGCTCGCTAAACACCCGTTCACGCAGATCAGGCATGAAACAAGGGCAGAAAACACTCACGATACAAAAGTCGAGGGGTGTGACGCTGGTTTTATCACTCACGACGCAGCACCAACAGTTTCAACCTAAACTCAGTCCCGGGCTGTGTAGTGCGCTGCATGTTACTGACAAAACCGTACATTGGTCCAAACTGCAAAGGGACATGCCGGTGCTGGTAAGCGTCCAGACCGTGCAGAATCCAGGCTCAAAGAAGCGCCGAGGAGCCTGCGATTGGCAATCCGACGATTTCGTCACGCGTGATATTCTGCCGGGGGCGTTTTGACGTGCTTCGCGTGTTTCCACTTCCGCTCCTCCATTCTGTACTCGGAGTAAGGAGAGCGAAAGCTAGGGTATTCGCGATGATATTATCATCTGTGGATGAGATGAGGTGGGTTCAAGAATGTTGCCAAGTGCAGCTATGGATGGCGCATCTCTTGGCCTCGCGTGCAATTAATTGTCCGCGCGAACTGCGACCTTGATTGATCAGCGCTGGGATTAAGATGATCATGCTTGCACTCAATGTTTGATATCAGGTGAGACGACTGCGCCGTGAATATTCTTAGCTGAGATGCGATTATTGAGGCGATGTAGACAGTCCTAGAGACTCACGTGTCCTTCTTGAAGCGAGGCAGTATCATCGTGGCGTCATTACCTCGGGCGTGGGTCGAGTTAATCGCAAAGAGGCACATATGTTTCCGGAGATGCCCAACTTGAATAAGTTGATGCTTCTTAGCATTAGTGTCGAGCTCGAGGCTCTAGTTTTACGGACATCTTTTCAACCTCGAGTCAGGATCTAGATATCAGATCAAAGTCCTAGAATCGCAAGCCGGAGAATCAGTGGGAGCGATGCGAGGATGAGTATAGCCGTGCTGCTCGTGTTGAAAATGTACACGTTGTGCAGATAAGCAATGTCAAGCAAACAAGCCATGCACGGCCTGCCTTCAGGATTTGCTTCCTTGTCACCAAGACGTGGCTTGTCATACGTTCAAGGTCAGGGGCTCTTCAGAAGTCTAACCATCTCACACCACATACCGTGTGAAAATAGTTACCGACGGGCCATTGCGATGCAACGCCCTATTTTCAAAGGACACTGAGAGCTTCCTGATTCTGACGAGGTTGGCCTCTTCCGATTTGTACTGTTCAGCTATAGTTGATAGCTCTATACACATTCTCACATCCACCCTACCACTTCCCAAACCTTCCCTACAACCCCTCCCATCCTAAAAATCAGTCACCCTCCCATTATAACTCCAATCCCCACCAACTCCCCACCTCAGCGGCTCATTCTTCGGCCCGCCCACCTCCCCCGTCTTCGGATTAACATCGCCCTCGAACTCCGGCGGCGCGCCGCGGCGCATATTAGGATGTACTTCCTCGCCCTGCTTGATCTCTTTGCCGTTTTCTAGTCGGATCTCCACCCCCTCTGCCCCTCTCCTGTCTCCGTTGTCGCTACCGCTGTCGCTGTCGGGCGACTGGTTTATACGCAGGCGGATATCGGGCGTTGAGTCCGGGGACTGATTGATTTGCGGAGGAGATGTGGAGCGAGGTTGGCTGAACGCGCCGGTGCTTTGTTTCTGCAGGCGGTCGAAGATCTCTTGTTCTTCTTTGGGCAGGCGAGGGGGCGCTGGGCCGGTCGTGAAGGGCGAGGTTGAGGAGTGGCGGATGGAGGGGAGGTAGGCGATGGGCCGGCGGGAGAGCGGGCGCGGGAGGCGGGTGAGTGTTCGCTGCATTGTGATGGCTATCCTTTGACTGGTTATAGATGGTGAGGTATGTGGGAGAGTTAGAGGCGAATGTGGGTGGTTTGTGGAAGTGTGGTACTGGGATGGAGACCTGCGAACTTTCTATGCTGCGAGCCGGAAGGACCCTTGGGCCGCGGTGCAGTGGGCCAATCGGAGCGGCTTCGTCGCCGCAATATCGAAATCACCATCTTCACTCCCACCAAAAACCAAAGCCATTATCGCACATGTTAACGAAGATACAATGTTCTTTTCGCTATCTACGCCATTCCAAAGATCCCCGTTATCGAAGTCGAAATCGCGCAAAGGCCCGTCCGTCCCTTGCATTCCCAACGCCAGACTTATCGTACACGAACCCTTTGCAAATCAAGCAATGAACCCATTCACAGTTCCGAGGTTCTGTGCACTTCTCCTCGCGTCCAGGAACAATCCCTCACATTCCGTGACATCTTCTACATCGATAAGAGCTTTCTCCCTTCCGTTGACCTTGGCCAGCACACTTGCTGGCGCAAGCAGCTGCAGGGCATATCGCAAGCTGACCTTTTCACCAAGCTTACCGACCTTTTCGAGGGCACCAGGCGAAACGTTGAGGCCTTCCGTCTTTGACCGTGTCTTGATGATGGCGTTGATTTCAGCTGGGTTGTATGGGTGCGTTGGGATGATGAGAAGGCGAGCGAGGAGATCTGGAGGAATGCCATGGGCTGCTGGTGGCAGGTTCTCGCCGCCACGAATGTGTGTAAGGCCGCGATTTGAGGCGAGAATGACGAGAGGGGATAGCGGTGATTCGAGAGCGCGGTTGAGGAAGGCAAATGCTTCGAGGTCCAGCATGTGTACCTTGTCAAATTAGTATGAGCCAAATGGAAGTCCGACGGAAAGACCTACCTCGTCGATGAACAACACGCCCGGTACCAAGTCTGCAACGCCCTGGTCGATGTACTTGCTGACAACCTTGTTGATCTCCAACCGCAGCTTCTCAGTGATCTCAGTCTTCTTCGGCTTCATTAGCTGGCCCATCATGCTCATGATATCTTGTCCACCCTGCGGTCGCGCATTCGCAACATCCAGATCATGTAGCGTGACATCCTGCACAATCTCCTTCTTCTTGTGCACATCGCCCTTGGGTATCGGCACGTACTCTTCCGCCTCAAGATCGAACTCTGTAGCATACGCGTCCGAGCGACCCACGCGCTTCACTGAGCCGGTGTTGGCTTCGATGTAGATGACGTCTCCGAGTCTGACACGCTCCTTCTGTATGGCTTCGTATATCGACGGGTCGAGACGCAACTTCTTCGTTCCCTTGGCGGATTTGAGCGTGATGAGGAGATGTGAGATGGTACGTCCGTAGCCGCCAAGCGGGTTTTCTGCTTCTTCGGGTGTGAGCTCTGTGACCTCGCCTTCGTAGACCTCTTTCGTTTCCTTCACACGGAGACCTATGGCAATTGTCAGCGCATCTTAGATCAGAGAACCGACGAGCTCGCAAACGGAGGCTGCTCATGACAGGACTGCTCCTCGTTTGCAGCCAGCTCAGCTTAGCTCATCCATCTCCAAGCAGAGACTCATACCTATCGCTCTCCTGAAGTTCTCCATCAGCGCCTCCGTCTTCTTCACCTCCGCAGAATAAATCTCACTGCCCACAATCGGACAGAACGGCACCTTCGTCCCCAGCTCCTGGCTCACCGCGAGCGCAAGCGCCGTCTTGCCCGTTCCGGGTCCGCCGGCGAGTAAGACCGCGCGACCAGACATCTTCTTCGCTTTCACGAGGTCGACGACGAGGCCGCATGCCTGTAGACATGTTAGTACTCCATGCAGAACCAACAGCTTTAACGAAAACTACCTCTCGGGCCGCCGCCTGCCCTATGAACCCTCCCTGCCCACTCGACAGCGCCCTCCCATCGCTCGTCAAGCCCAAGCCCTTGATATGCGAGTGCGCCGCCGTCCTATTCTCGCGCGCATTGCCCTTGACCTCAGCAATAGGCACCGTAGCCGCCATCTTTTCCCCTCAATTCTCAGGCAACCAGCTCTTCTATGACTTCGACGCGTTCACGATGCTCGAAGGTGGGGGATAAGGTGGTGCGTTGGGGCGCGGTGAGATGTCGATCGGGCGAGCTGGAAAGTAAAGTTTCGCGAAAGCAAAGCAGAGGAGCTGGGGGAAGCAGCTCGCGAAATGGCATCCTAGCGCTTGGGCCAATCAGCGGCGAGTCGGGGGGCCCCAATACGACACCCCCGCGCGATATGTGAGCGACGCGAGCTCCTCCCGGAGACCGATACTCTTACACTCTACACCTGACATACTGCGAGGATGTTTACTTCAAGATTACACGGTCTCTCATTGCGCATTCTGTTTTCTGATAGGAAGACCCTTCCTGAACAGACTGCTATGGCACCCTCCACCCTGCACACCTTGCCTGCAGTCGAATCCACTGCTGCTATGCTTCGTAAAGCTCATAGAAGGCAAAGGTATGCATGCTACTCTACCACAGTATACAGTATTGACTTTTGCTTGCAGAAAATTGGTACCGACCGGCAACACCTGCATTCCCACAATGGAACCCAAACCCAATTTCCAGAGCCACATTAGCTTCTCTCGAACATACCCCTTTCACGATACGACCGCCGCATCTTCCCTCGCGGAATGCACACACAAGCAACACATCACACGCAAGAGGAACACGACATGCTAATTATTCTCTTATTAGGCCTTTTTCATCGGCCAAGACAGACTACCTAGCATAGCATACAGCGGAGTACCACGCCGGACCACGCAGTACTCGTCACCATCGCCCACTCTCGATCACGATCCCCGATCCCCGAACCGAACCGATTGCCCACTCTTCCGCAATCTGGCCAGCAGATCCTTTCAAGAAGGATATGGATCCAATGAAGACAAACTATCGTCAAATCATAACCGTTGCCGGCGTGGTATCGAGTACCTCTATGCATACCGTGGAAGGATAAAGGTCGGGTGGAGGAATATTGTACAGGGAGCATTAAGAGGTCAGGACGAAGGTAGAGGGGAGTCCAAGATGTCGAGCCCCAGCCATACGTCGGCCGACAGACTGACGATTACGACCGAACCGGGACGTATTTGTTGACGACCTTGAGGAAGAACAAGACAAACATAAGCGAAAGAGCAAGGTCTACGCACCCAGTTCAAGACGGTGTTAGGAATCCCGATGTTGATGAACGGAATTGTGGGCTTGATGAGAACAAGATAAGCCGTCATGGTGAAAGATGCAGGCTATCAATCCAGAAGCTCCTCGAGCGAGGCAATCTCAGTGCTGGAGTCCTCTAGGTTCCTTTCGATGACAGCGGAGGCAAGCGGCAAAAAAGGTTACTCTTCTTCACTCTCCGACCCGCTTGACTCATCGTCGCTCGAATCATCTTGATGCGCTGCAGAACGGTCAGTCTCGCTTCCAATAGGATATTTGGCTAACAACATACCAGGAGGCGACTGGCTTGAGGCAGAGGCACTATTCTCAAAGTTCCTCAGTTGCTCCTGGATCTTTTTGATGCTGTCTTCCTGTTCCTTCTTACCCATGGGCTTGTTCTTCTTCGTCTTCTGCGTTGCCGTCTTGGGTGGCCGCGACGCTTCGGTATACTCTTCGTCGGGGGGAGCACCCTTCGCGCCGCGCACTTGCTTGATGAACTTGAACAGCTCACGGAGCGTATCGTCAGGAATTTCTTCCATGTCGATCTCCATCTCATCGTCGTTCACACCGGCGAGATGTGGGCACCCGTTCCTTATGATTTGGACAGCCTTCCTCATATCGGCGTCTCCGAGGGTGCTGATACCATCGGAAATCTCTTGCTTCTGAGAGAAGCTCAACGGCGCAGGAGCCTTCACGCGGGCCTTGGGCTTTGTAGCCTTCACTGGCGGAGGAGGAACAGAAAGAGCGCCTTTCTTCTTCGAGGCAGCCGGCTTGGACTTCTTCTTCGGGGCTGCCTTGGGAGATGCGCGCTTGCCTCCTTTCTTCTGGAGCAAAGCTTGTGCGGTCTCGTTGAGGGCCTGGATCTGCTTCTGGATGGCCAGGATCTGATCATCTGGAACAACATCCTCTTCCTCTTCCTCCTCATCATCCTCATCCTCCGAGTCTACGTCCTCAGGAGACTGGGCGTCAGAAGCAGGAGCATGCTGAGCGAGCCAATCCGACTTTTCGCTCCAAAGACTGTTGAAAACCTGTTGCAAGTCCTTGCCCATCTTGTTGACCTCGTCGGACTCAGGGTTGAACTTGAAGCAATTGTTGAAGACAAGCTGCGCGTCATTGTAGAAGTCTTTGGCCGTTTGATACTGACCCTCCTTCATGTTTTTCTCAACAGTGCCAAAGTCCATAGGCTTCTTGATGATCTTAAGGTAGGTCGGGATGTTCAGAGCCACAGGGTCAACTGGCTTCAAGAATGGCCATGAGAATTTGGAATATTTGGGCTTCAAGATCTCGGATAAGACGCTTTCGCAGAATCTCATTTCTTGCTGATACTTCTTCTTTTTCGGTTTAGCAGTGCTGTAGGGCAGATCTTTGGGCGGAGGGCGGTGTATTTCTCGCTTTGGCCGATCATTGGCAGTCGACGAGTCTCGCCTTATGAGTGGCATGCCGTCTGCGTTTAGTGGCCAAGGGGTTTGTGGCGACGCTGCGGTAGGTGTAGGAGCTGTTGGGCTCTTGGCCACTGTTGCAGCAGTCCTCGACTCGCGGCGAGGCTTTGTTGATGTCGCTACTACAGGCTTTTTCGGCTTGGCTTTGACTGGCTCTGCAACGTCTGCTCTCGGCATCTTGCCCATGCCCTTCAAGAAGTATGCGCGCATGTTGTAAGCAGCCTGAGTCACCAGGTGTTCCTTGCCATTGAAGATGACGCTATTGTTGATGATCCTGTCTAGATCCTCCATGAACTCTTGTACCAGGGTGTATGAATTGTTCTTAAGCTTAGTCTCCATTGTTGACAGGTCCATCGGCTCCTTGACAAATTCCGGGTATTGGGGAATCTTGAGCGCGACTGGGTCGACTGGGTCGCGGAAGAATTGTGACACCTTGATCTTCTTCGTATTTCGTACGCGCTCGAGAAGGAACTTGTTCTGAGGCGTGGTCATCGGGGTAGTTGGCCACGCTTCAGCGGTGGCAGCTGCTTGAATCGGAACGCCGTCGACTGTGCCCGAAGGCGCAACGCTGGTGCCGTTTGTCTGCTCGCTGTGCGCAGGCAACTCTGGAACCTTGAACTCGGCCTGCGCGCCGACCTCCTCCTCTGTCCTTGTACGCTTGGCCTCGGGCGCTTCGTCCTCATCATCTTCCTCCCTTGCCCGTACTTTCCCTGAAGACGGAGCATCCTCCATGTCTTGGTCTGCGTTCTTCGGCGATGTTGTTAGAGGCGCTTGCGCTGGCGAGGCTGCTGTCGGTTGTGTGTCGAGTGACAGTTCTGTCATTGGTTTTGTGGGAGCGCCGGTCAAAGAATCAGGTTGGTCTTCAGACACTTGTGTGATATCCTGCGAGGTTTCCATCGCATCAAAATCCTTCACTTCACCAGCGGGCTCAGTGTCAAGCTGCGTTTCTGGTATTTGCTGAGTACTGTCGGTGGTTGCTTGAGTCGTGGGGTCCGCAATGGGCGCATCAAGATCCGCACTTGTGTCTCCCCTCAGATCTGAAGTGGGCGCTTCCGCTGCAGTCGGTACTGAAGTTGCGCCAAGTTCAGAACCATCAAACAGAGAGTTCACGTCGTTTTGGGAGTCAGGAAGGAATGCTGCGACTGGTTCTATACCGCTGGAAACGTTTGTGGTTGGCTCGATTGCTGGCGCTGCCTTCTCTGATACCGCGTGGTTGCCGTTGGCAGTGGGCTCGGATTGTGATTCGGTCGAAGCAGGGAGAGGGTTTAGATCAGGTTCGTCGAAGAGGACATCATGAACCCTAGGAAATTAATGTTAATAAAGGTGATTGTGATAAACGAAGAGAGAAGAAGGTGGCGCAAGTGAAAGGGCACTCACCCATTAGACTCCGTGTCTAAAGCCATCGCGTCTGCAGGGAGAATAGATGCAGCCTTGACATCCAAAGGGAGCTTCTCGAGTGCAGGTGAGGTCATCACTGCCATAGGGCCATGTGATGACGACAGCGTTGCGCGCAGTGACAGGAGTGAAGATGAGGTGTTTATTTTTGTGCGCAGCTGCACCGCGCCAAGAACCGAGGAGCTCTTGTCCTGCAGCTATTAGCGACGATCAAGCGCAAATGCGCACGCGATAGCGCGCAATAATCGAGAACACGAGATGCACTGGATGGACGATGTGGTGACAGCTGTCCAAATGTACGCGCCGGGTCCGTGGTGGGGTCGCGGTTGGCGTGGCCGTTGCAAAGCGTTTGCAGAAAAAAGAGAGGGGCTACATACCTTTATGTACGTTTGAGCTTGACGCCTCAGAAAGGCTCACGTGATGCCGGCCAGTGGTGGCGGCAAGGCAACGCTCAAAGAGCGCGCTGATGAGTCAGAAGGCGAGAGCGAGGGTCGCCGACGCGTCTGTTTGGAGGCTGAGAAGCTCAACAGCAGCAGCCGTCGTGCAGTTATGCGCCGGGGTGAGGGTGCAGAAATACCCGCAAACAACAACAGCGCCCGATGCAGCGATGCAGCGGGAGCGCACGGATGTATCGTGAGGATGACGATGCAAGCGCGACCGGTGAGCAGGACTAGGCCGAGAAGCTGCAGCTGGGCCGGGTCAAGATAGTGCTGGGCCTGCAACAGCGGGCGATGGAGGGGTTGTTGGGTCGCGAAACGGGCCTCAGCCTCGTGAATGTGGCGGGGTAGTTGGGACGGCGAGTAATGCGCGTGTGATTGGAGCGAGATCGGGAGGGGAGCATCAACAGAAGACAGCAAAATTGTCGCGGGCATCGCGGAGCTCAAATACTCCGACCGCAAATCGACGCCGCCAAGGATTTGCGTGGACGCGACCCCTATTTTGCGACAACGCTAAGCGCGCTAGGCAGTTTCGGGCGAGGCGCCTCCCGCTCGCGACAGCAGCATCCCTGCAACTCCATCGTAGAAAGTCGAAGCGCGTCGAGCTGTCATCGCCATGAGCATTAGGGTGTCTGGAAGGTGCCAGTTGCATATTCGCAAAGTGACAGCTCGACAGGAAGACATCTTGCGACTAGGCAGCAACCTTTCACAACAAGCAAGGGTGACCCTAGCCGGCGCACAGACCATCGAAATTTCGCTCGCCACCAAACCGTGGACTGATGCGGTATGAGGATGTCAAAAACGTCAAACCTAGAATTTGGTAGTGCGAACTAGCCATCTATTTCCAACGTCGCAGCAAGAGCTCTCAGGGTATAAACATCCAAACCAAGGTATTCGTACAATGCGGAAAAGGACCTCGGATGATCCAAGTCAACCCCTCTAGATCCTCCTGCTCCAAGCTGAAAAAAGGTCAAAAACTGATCCTACGACCATTCAAAAGTGACAAGAAAATATGAGAGATCGGCAAGTGTTGCGCTTCCGTCCAAAGTTCCTCCTCATCTACAAGGCCCCGTCCAGTCCAGCTCCGGTATGTAAGGAAATGGTATTGACACATTACTCTTCCGCCAGGGTATCATCAACGCGTCCCTTCACACTGCTCTTACTAGGCTTTTTCCCAATATTCAAAATGCTCAGCCTCTTCCTCATGCTGCCCTTCCTGTGGTGGTCCGACTTGTCGCTCTTACTCGTGTCTGGCCTCGACTCCCTACTCTGACTGCGGCTCGCTTTGCTGAGACTTGCATGGCTGGTGCTCTGGCTGATGGTTTGGCTTATTGGGTTCGGCATCTGAGGCAAAGCTTCCGGGGTGGGCGATGTTGGTGCTAAGAAGCTTAGACTTAGCCGATTCTTGCTGTTGTCTTTACTACGGCTGCGCGAGGATGTCGTTATCGACGCAATGTCGACTTGGTCGTCTACGATTTTCTCCGGCTTCTTCTCAGTTTGAGGCTCGGAGATAGAACCGCCCTTGAAGAATGCCAAGCTGCGTCTCTTCTTGTCTTGCCGCGCTGGTCGCCCATCAGGGATAGGAGACGCCACTCTAGGCGTGCCATTTACCTGTGGTGACAGGGCTGGAGTGGGACTGGCTACACGAGACGGGTCAGTCGCGGCAGCGAGCCAAGATCCGGTTGGTGATCGCAATGTCTGTCCCGGATTGACAGGCATGAGAGTGGCCAATTCCTGAGCATATGCAACCTCGAATCCTAGAACAGGTCAGTTGTTGTCCATGTCAGTTGCTGTGAGGGTTTTACTCACGCTGCGAAAGATCTGCTTTGGTGGCTTGCTGAGCAGGCCTCGAGTATAGCGCCAGGCAGCGTCTGATGGTCAAAGCATAGTCGGTCAAGGCAACCTTCAAGGCGTTTTCCAACGGGTTTGTCACGCGGTGTAGTTCTTCTTCTTCGTCTTCTCCTTCATCATCTGATGCCATGGAATTCCGCGGTCTTGGCAGTAAGTCGTGGTACCGAGTAACGCTTGTCTCCGCTCCTATATCAACTGCCAGCATGAGCTCCTGCGTAAGAGTATTAAAAGCAGTGTCCTCTCCTTCCGTGATCCTCTTTTCTAAAGCCATAAGCTCCACTCCTTTGCGTGACGTGCGTTCAATCGCTGTCTGCAAAGGTGTGAGCGCGACTGTTCCAACAGCAACAATCTCGCTCCGCCGAAGGATGGTCGGGAAGGCTTCAGCAGTTGTGTAGACTGTCTTCTCAACCGTGACCTCCTTAGTAGCACTCTCCGAGGTGGTGCGACGGGAGGCCGTGGTGAAATTTGATGGTCTGGAGAGCAAGTAGTAATCCCTGATGGACTGGGCAACCTTTGCACGCTGGTAGATAGGGTGAGTAAGATCTCTTTGGGGGCTAACAGGATAGATCTGCAGGTACTGCCCTTCTACGTCCTCTTCCATGCCGGGGGTAAGAATTTGCGCAGCAGGATGTTGTTGCTGCATGCGATCCGTGAAAGTTGCCAAACGATCCGTTGCGGAGCCTTCGAAGATGAAGTGCTTGTCGCGCAGTCCCACGGGGAACCCAAGTCCTTTATACACTACTCGGAAGTAGCGAGGGTTCTGTCGGTCACCCTTAGCGATGCTCTCGTAGATAGTGGCCATTGCGTGCTGCGCTCTCGCCAGCTTAGCAAAATCAAATACATTGTGCTCATATTGAGTCGCAAGCTCCATGTACGTGCCAAGCGCGTTGTCCCAAGACTGCCCGTTCTCATAGTGACCAATCATCTGAAAGTAAAGCTGTTCTTTCCGCTCGAAGGATGATTGGGCGGGGAAGGTAGGACCAAGGAGCGGCTCTACGGCAGTTGCAGGATCCCACTCATACAGTTCAGCATGCAGACGAAGCGCGAGACCAGCCTCCGTGAAGTTATGAGCTTCGGCCTGTAGTTCTACTAGCTGATGGACATATCGGACGTAGATATCCTCTTTCTGCATGTCTTTGAGGAACTCCATGAGGTGGAGTGTGTCCATGATATGGAAGACTTCGCCAGTATCGTTGCTGTGGACGGCTACAAGGAGGTCCAAGAGCTCGTCAATGGTAGTGATGAGATTTTTGACGGCGACAAAAAGTGGATCTTCAAGGTCGTGTGCCAAGGGCTCGAAGAGATCTATGAGCTCCTGGATGAAGTGCTTCTGTAATGCCACCTCGGTAAGGGGCTTTGTCTTGAATAGACGATCGAGACAATCGATCATCTCCGCCTGGATGAGAGCAAGGTCTTCGCTCAATGTCCACTCGCTGACAATCATCGTTTGTAAAACCTCGATTGCAACACTCCGCAACCCTTCATGAACGCTCAAACATAATTCCACGATTGGAGCAACGAGGCCGGGTACGTATTGCACCTGGAAGCCACCCATCTTCTCGAGTCCATATTGCTTCTTCTCTTCAGGACTCGTTTCCCATCCAATAGCTTCCCAGCTTCTTTGCAGCAGATCTGCGCCTTGTTCCCGGACATCGCCAGCAATCTTCCAGACCGCTCGTCGCTTCTGTTCTGGAAACGTCTCAAGTGCTAATGCATCGCTTCCAACAAGCTTCAGAAGTGCGTCGAAGAAAGCACGCCAAAGGTCGGTACTGAACTGATCCGCTTCATCGGGATGCGGTAAAAACGAGTCAATGAGTATGCTAGCGAGCTTATCCAAAGTGCGCATTGTAGCTTTGTGGTAGTATATGTGGACGCTCAGCCAACAGCTGGGGAATGCATCGCAATCCAGAATCGAAATATAAACCTGGAGGGCTGAGAACAAGAAATCAGCGATATCGGCTTTGGGCCAGTCAAGATGAATGATGGTTGGGAGACTAGACATCGCTGCAAGCACTGCTGATATTTCGACCAGTGCTTCATCGAACGTGGCTTGCGTCGTGGTTGGACGGGAGGGAAATGGATACGATGTTGGGAAGAGGAGCGAAAGACTCTTCTTGGGAGATCGAGGTGTCGCTTGAATGGCCCGATACGAGTCGACTAGCTTCGGCATGTACTCGCATGCTTCCTGGCCAAGTTCATCGACTTGGGCTGCAACGACCGAGCAACAGAGACGAACTTGGTCCTTCCATTGGTCGGTCACTACATCGGATTTGCCCCAATGGGGTGCGAGCCATTTGACAGTACTGGTAAGAAGTTCGCGCTTGGTATCTGGTGAGCTGAAAATAGCTAACCCTGTGACATGGTGGATAAGCAAGAGCTTATACAGAATCAACTTGCCTTGGGCGGTCGAACAAGACTCAATGAAACTGGAGGCCAGTTTCATGATCTCAACCGGAGACATCGATGGAGACAGCTCCGGGAGCCAAGTGTGAAAATTCTGGACCAGGATGGTTTTCGTGCCAATAACCACAGGAGAAGGATTTGACATCAGAGCTTCTAGGGACTTGAAGATGGTTGTTAGGTCCTTCGTGAACGTGGGCTGTCTGCTGGTGATACCAATACCAGCCTCCTTCTCTTTCTGCTGCTGCCGAGCGTTCATGATGAATTTCAACACATGCCTCCCAACCTTGAAAGTTGCCCGTAAACGTCGAGACGACTGAGTATCAGCAGGGTTGGATAGTAGACGAGCATAGCTCCGAACCAAGCACGACGTGGCGAACGGGTAGTTGAATCTCGTTTCGGCGTACTGGTCGACGAGTGGGCCAAGATTGAATCTTCTGTCATGCACGATGCCCAGGACAACGACTAGCGCGTTGAATACCAAGTCTTCGTATTCATCACTGCCAGCATACTCAACCAGAATCTCGAAGAGAGAGTCGAAAACCTCATTGAGCAGCTTCACGATCTCAATTTCCGGGACAAAGTGGAATCTTCGGAGCAACGCGACAAGCTCGCCTGACGGCTGATCCCGCCATTTGAGGAGACCAAGCAGATTGGGATCCTGAGAATATTTCGTGCTGCACAGGTAGGTCTGGAGATGCAATGCGGCTACTGGCCCCATCACTGACTCATCTTTCTTCTTGGAGCTCCACGGAAGAGCAAGATACGCGCCTTTGCCAGCGATCATACTGGAGGTATACTCGTCGTACCGGTAGAGACATAACGAGTGCTCTCCATCACGGGCGAAGGCATCTTGTTTCCAAAGAGGCATCCAGCACAAAGCGAAGGGGAATCCAGGGGCGTCGGCGATGCTCATCACTATGTGAGATCCAGGTACATCTTCCGGATTGATGGCTAGCCGTATGGTGAGGTTCCAGCGTTCGCCTCTTTCCACAGCAGTCGTACGCCATGCTGTGTGTCCTGCGCTATTGGTCGACGGATAGATGCAGCCGTCGATACGCTCGCCAGAAGATTTGCGTACCTCTATCGTCAGCTGTAGGTTGCTCATAGCTGACGTCGCTGCCAGTGGAACCGTGCCAGTCTTGGGGTGAGAAAGCATCGCGTTCTTTGGAAGGAACGCCTCTGTCAAAGTCAGGTATATGTCGCTTCTCGATTTCGTAGGGGCGCCAGAAAACCCAATCTTTTTGGTCTGTCTGATATTGTGTAGCAGAGTGGGCGTTTTCTCAATCAGACTCTCCGCATCTGGGTGCGCAAATGCTTTCAGGTGTACTTTGATGCGGCTGATGGTGGCATTCTTCCTGTACTTCCCGTTTGGACTTGGATAAAGCTCGTTCAATATGTCATCCCAATCTCGCTCTTCATCGGTAATATCTTCGCCCGGCGTCGCGGTGCTCCACAGGGTGATATTCTGGTCAGCTTCTGACTGTGCGCGCATTAAGCCGTCCACACGAAGGACACCAACTGCGATGGCCCTTTTCAGTGACTTCTGGTCTCTCGAGGAAGTTCGTAATTTGGCTGCCGAACTTGGACGCCCATCTCGGCTCTGCGTTCGGCTTTGTTCCACACTTGCGGTTCGATTCTCTGAGCTCAAAGCTGAATGATTTGACTCTTTGCGCTTTGACCCAAACATCACACTGCGTCTACCCCCCTTGATGCTTCCGAATTGCGATGCTTGCAGAGGCGGTGCATTGCTCGACGTGCTTTCTCGCGGTGTATTAGCTTGCCCAGCGCTAGGTTGTGTCCGAAAGGGTTCATTGGAGAGCAGCTTGAACACGAGGTACAGACTTGAGCTGGACCCGGCTCCCTCACCAATGTCTGTCGAGCTCAAATCGACAAGGAGAGACTTCAATTTGTCGTTTGAAAGCGGAACAGCTGTGCCGTCCCGAGATGTAAGGTCCAGTGAGTACACTTCCGTAAGGGGTTTAGGTGCCTCTCCAGGAGTCTTGAGGCACAAGTGCACGCTGATCTGTGCGGATCCCTGCGTAACGTCGCCCGCGACTTGTTTTAGACTGACAAACAAGTGGTGCAGATTGTGTTCGTCAACATGGAGTACTGGTCGTTCGTCCAGCAGGCTCATCATCGATTGCAGCTTCGTAATTTCGATTGCCGAATCGTCCCCTGTCAATATGCGTCCTCGCTGCGAGGGACTGCGCACAATCACATCTCCACACAGCATCTTATTACCCGAGACTAGATCCCAGACGGTCATTTCGCGTATTTTCTCCAACTCTTTCGCCGTCAAAACTTTGTGCAACAGCTGGCGTCGCGCAGTGTCCAATCGCTGTACCAGGGCCGACATCTTGTCCAACGCACTGTACTTCCGTGCGAGGAGCAACTCGTGTAACTTTGTCGAGTGCCATTCTCGTAAACAGGACGCAATCTCGTCGACCAACGGCTCCTGGGCCGACGTAGGGGTCTCATCGCCGATTTTCAGCATAGGCACGGGTGCAGGCGGTCGCGGTGCGGTTGGGTCGTGGGAAGTGACGGAGACTGGCGACAATGGCAGCATGAGCTGCTGGAGGTGGTCTGAACGGGCGGTCCACTGGGAGCCGTGGCTGCTGGCGCGCTGCTTGGTCGAGCGTCTTCGCGGGAGCGGGCGAGTAGCGGAGGCAGGGAGCGCAGAGACTTGGTCGGGCTTCGATGCTCTTCTGGCGTGGGGAGCGGCGCCTTTTGCAGAAGTAGCACTTGTGCTTTCCGTTGGGGTGATGACACCGTTGGTAGCATGTTCGCCATGACTCCCACGCGATGGGGGCAGTTTCTCAGGGCCGTCCGACAGGCGCCCATTGTTCTTGCCCTCGCCCAGCACTTCGCGCACCTCTACGCAGCACCGAGGGAAGATGCCCGAGAACACGCGTGCCTCCAGTGTCTGACCCTTCACACTGGTCAAGCCTGCCAGCAGGGACGGCGGCGCAACCAAGTACCCCCGATACCACGAGCCATCTTTTCCTCCCTGCTCGATTATATACAGCTCATCGCCAATCTCGAGCGGCAGGTCGGCGGGCGACGAAGGTTGGAACGGGTAGACGCAGATTGCGAAGGCAATGCGCGGGAGCGGCCTCCAGCCAGGCATGGCACCAGACTCGATGCGCTATCCAAAAATCCGTGGGCGCAAGAGCATCACGGGTTGTCGCGTCGGCGGCGGGGGCTCAATTGACTCGGGGTGGTGCAGACGGTGACGCTGTCGAGCACATGAAGGTGCCCCTGATGGGGTGTGATCGGGGGACGAAGCGGAGGCACGAAAATCTGGGGTCGACGCCGCGAGCAGCTCCGTTGCAATTGTGCCCAGCTGTCCAGCTGTCGCGCAAAGCCTGGAGGAGAACACGGCGAGTAAGTGGCGTAGGATGTCGCAGAGCGGGACAGGTGCGTACAAGAGTCAGGAGAGGCCGTCTGGGTGCGATGCGACGCGGAGCCGATACGCCTGCAAAGCTGCGTGTGTCAAAAAAGATGCTGGTCGTTCCTGCAGCCAGAGCCAGAGCTCGGGCCAATCGACGCGCATGGCCTCAACAACACGCCTGCGCACTAGCATCGAAGCACGAATCCTCTAACTTGGACATGTCTCAGTTGTATTGAATCCCATTGTTTCCCCGCTGCGAGTTCCGGCACTGCACTCTGTCCTGCCCTCGGAGGAGCGGTGGCAGCACGAGCCGCCCTAGTCCTCCTCACGCGTTTCGTGGGGCCCGAAACTGCAATCAACGAGTGAACCAGGATCCAGCACGCGGGTGCGTGCAGCGCGTCCCAAGCTATCATAGGATCCTCGCGTAGATTAATGGCGCTATATCGCACATGGCATATGCAATGCTATAGATATCCTCCCACACGTCACTTGTCACTCACTGTCAGTTCTTATCGCGGACGTCACACAACCTCTATCGATGTCTCAGCCTCCAGGAACCACCCGACTGCACGCCATTCCGATCGCATCCACACTTTATCCCGACCTTCGTGCTCCGACCATGCGTCTGTACGAGGAGGAGATGCTCTTTAGAGGATTACAACCCGGGAAATCAGTTCTTCAGGCCTTCACCCCTGCCTAAAACTTCACCAAGGGCCTCAGCTACAGCGTTTGAGAGCCGCAGTTGTGACAGTTATGTCTTCGAGGCAATGCTGTGAACAGAGATTTAGACCCCAACAAGTTCTCCTTGATCGTTCGTCCTGATTTTGGATGTTCTCACTAAATTCATGAGACAATGTAAACGTAACACATCTTTCGAGATTGCAACAGCCGACTCAATATCTATCAAAGAAGAGTAACTATGAATATAGCCAATGCGACCCAAGCGGAACACGGGCATATGGACGCCCGTATTGTACGGTTTCCACAACGGCTGTATAAGGTCGGTAGAACTCCTGTAGATCGCCTCATTGACTTCTCGCAACACTTTTGAAAGGTGCATTTCCTTAATATCCTCACTGGTCATTCTGATATCATAAGGACCTTCCACTTACGGGCTAGTATCCTCCCTGCTCATTTGTAAGCATCAAGTAAACCTGGTCTTCTATCTGAAAACCCAATCCAGATACAAAGCCAAGATCATAGCTCGATTCCCACGGTTGTAGAAAAGCTACATTACTCGCCAACGTTCTCACATCACCCCCACCAACCAATCAACGACCAGCCATCTTACCTCACCAACATGTCGTCCACCGACCCAGCATCCCAACAAGTCCAATACTTCTCCATCCCAAACTTCAAATTCCAATCCGGCACGACACTCCCAGTCCGCATCGCCTACATCGAGATCAACCCCACGGCCAAGAAAGTCGCGCTCATCCCAACATGTTTCCGCGGCCGCATCAACACAACCTACACCTTCTCCTCCGGCGCCCTGAAATCACACCGCATCATCGTCGCCGCCCTCTTCGGCAACGGCGAATCGTCCAGTCCTAGCAACACCCCAACAGGCTTCCCAGACTCGCTAGACTACCAGGACTGCGTGCGCGCACAACACGCACTTCTCACCGACGGATTAGGTATCTCTAAACTCGACGTCGTGCTGGGATTCAGTATGGGCGGCCAGTGCACATACCACTGGAGCGTCATGTATCCCCAATTCCTGAAACACGCTGTCGTGATTTGTTCTTCGGCAAGGACGAGTCGGCATAATTACCAGTTCCTCGAGGGGCCGAAAGCGGCGCTGGAAAACTCCATTGACTTCCCACTCGAGAACAGGAAAACATCATCAACGGATGGGAAAGCGCTGAGGGGCGTGCAGGCATTTGGGAAAGCGTATTCAGCCTGGCTTACGAGCGCGGAGTGGTTCGATGAAGAGCTTTGGACGGAGATGGGGTTTAAGACCCTTGAGGAGTTCGATGCGGCGGTTACGGAGGTCGGGTATAGGGATTGGAGTCCGGAAGATTTGTTGATTATGCTGAGGATGTGGCAGAATGGGGATGTGAGTGCTATTGAGAACGAGGGGAAGAAGGCAGATTCGTTGGAGGACGCGCTTGGAAAGATACAGGCGAAGGTGCTGTTAATGCCGTGTGCCTCTGATCAGTATTTCCGACCAGGTCCCAATAAGCGGGAAGTCAAGAGTGTGAAGCATGGCGAGGTTGCTGTCATTCCGTCCGTTTGGGGACATATTGCGGGTGGTGGGGCGAGTCCTAAGGATACAGAGTGGATGAATGAAAAGATATCGCAGTTTCTAGACAAAGTTTGATATAGTGAAACACAGATATCTGCTAGAAATCTGACGGCCCAAATTATAATCTATCGAGTAGGCGTATTCAGATGCTCGAAGTCCCTGTGGTATACTCATTGAACTGGCTTATGTAAAGGCTTCCACTGGCAATATTAGTTCCAAGTAATACTCAATCGTGATCATGAGCTTATCAAGGTCAACCTTATCATCAACTAGCACCCTTTATCCCGTTCAGGAAAAGACATGGACAAGGATCGGCATGCCCCTGGTCTTAAATGTTTGCCTAAAAGCGGGGTCGAAGCCCTGCATTTCTAATATGCGTTCACTTCCATCCCGTGTCACCCAACTCCCTAAACAGCAACAATGGCAAAAAGAAAGAGAACTGTAGCCGTACAAAGTACTCCAGCCCCCGGACCCGCAACCGAGCAACCAGGGCCCTCACAAGCAGGTCCAAGCACCAAGAAGAAAACTCCCGCCAAACGTAAGAAACCATCCAAACCCCGTCGCCCGCGCAAGAAAGCCAGGAAGTCAGATGACCCTCTCGACGACGGCGACGACTCCTTCACAACATGGTCCTCCGAATCCGCAGCCGCAGACTCCGAAGACGACGATCCAAAAGTGCGCATGAAAAAACTGCTCGCCCGCCCCCGCGCCGCGCAACAGTCCGCAAAAGCCAAAGTCGAAGCCGCAGAGACACGTCTACAAAGGATGTCCTACGCGCAACGCCAGCGCACAGATCTCAGACTCTTTTACTCCGAATGGGACCTCTTCTCGCCCGACTATGTCGAGTACATCGTCAAGCATGCTGGACCTAGCAACGAACTCATCGCGGAGTTCGAGGAAGGAGTTGAAGATGAGGAAGATGGTGTTGCAGGCACCTTCGCCGTCGGCGAAATCAACGTCAACACCGCAAGCTACGTCGACGACTGCGGGGAGATGACGCTCGTGGGTAGCTTCGGGACGTGGGATTTCCACGGCGGGAGGGGCGGGCTGCCGGCCTATCCGTCGACCGGCGCCGCGGAGCTGTATATGTGGGAGGATAGCGGGGATATTGTGATTCCGTACTGGGGGGTTGAGTTTCTTGGGAAAGGGTGTTTGCGGTTTGAGATGACGAGTGAGGATTTGAACAAGCCGCATCGCGGGGCGAGGAAGAAGTGGGCGAAGAAGGATTTGGTGTTTTATGGGATTAGGAGGGGGTGGAAAGAGGAGGATGATGGTGATGATGCGGATGAAGATGAAGATGAAGATGGTGACGACTCCGATGATCAATCGAACGAGGAAGAGGAAGGGGAAGAAGAAGAGGAAGATGATGGCTACGATTCCGATGAGAAGTACCGTAGTCGCGCATATGGGGTTTACGAATTCAACGGTGGCTTAATGGGCATCTACACCGGCCCTACATGAGTTCTTCTAGGTGTCCAATTCAAAGATCGTATGAGCAACATATTGTTTCTATATTACATCCAGAATGCTACACATTTACCACAAGCGACGACCTCTTGACAGAACCCGTATTTATCACGATGCATTGTTTAAAACCTTCAGTATTCCTTTAGTACAAACATTCACTCTTTACACATCCTTCTCAATCTCCCCTGGTCTTCTGAACACATACTTTACGTACTACGTACTCATCCAGCAAATCGAAATAACGACTACAACGCAGTCAAAAATCCAACACCACGCCGTCTTTACACAACTTGCCCAGCCTCGCAACAAGTTACCCAGCAACCTTCCCCCCTCTCTACATCTCATTACTTAATCCCATCACCTCCTCAAACCCTCCATCCACCCACAACCGCGCCCTATACAGTAGATCTATACCCGCAAGCACGGTTCCATCCCCCTTCAACCAGCAAACCAAACCAATCCAATTCAATTCAATTCTCCCAACGAAATGCTCGCGGTAATGAAGCCCAATATGACTTGCAATTGTAACCGCGATGCATAGTCACGAACCCGAGTGAGAACGCACGCCCAGATGCAAAAACTGAAGCGAGTACCTTTAGACGGCTGCGAAAGTGAGAACGGGTGCCGTTGTAGTAGAAGAAGGATGTGCCGGTGCGGTAGGAAGTGGGCGGTGGGCTACAGGGAAGGAGGGGACTACTTATAGGTGGATAGGCAGCTGCGATACGGATCAAGATAGAAGTGGGTAGGGGCTTGTATGTAGGTTGTGGGTCTGAGGTGCTTGTTCCAAGGTTGTCGGATGAGGAGTAGGAGAAGCATTCGTCGTATTTGCGATGAAAGCGTTATCAGTATTATAGTGCTGAGGGTTACGGTGCTGTTGGTTGTATGATTGGAGGTGACCATTGAAAGCGAGTATATGATGTTTGACTTGGAACGTCGCAATTGAACTGAGAGTCTTTTGAGCCCTACGCTATGCAACAGAAACCAACCCTAGAGCTGCGGGCCTAAGATTCTACAAGACGAAACCTGAATCTGGATATCAAGCCCACTCATATCCTCATGCGAATGATACTTTATACAAAGTAGCAGATGCCGCACGCTGAACAATGATGTGTCAAGAACATTAGGAACAGTGCCGCTTCGGCTTTTACTGATATGAAGTGTGTCCACCAATTACCGCCTCGACAGCCCAGCACGACCAATTGTTGACCGTCTCGCTGGTCTTGATTCTTCGTCGCTCTCTGATACGTCCTCTCCGTCATCGAGTTCATCATCGGTTTCCGGATCAGATAGGTCGTCACCGGTATCGTTATCGGTTTCTGATGCTTCGTCGTCGAGCAAACCCTCAGAATCCTCGCTACCTTCATCAGACTCGTCTTCATCCACCTCCATCGTGGTAGGCATCTCATCCACCGAGCTCTCATCTTCCATCTCTTCCGAGCCTTGCCGTAACCGTTTGCGTAGACTTGTGGGCGCTACATCATTGTCGACATCTGACTGATCTCCCTCCTCGGCTGAAGAGATGTCATCCTCGCCTTCGACATAAATAACGGCCTCCTCTTCGTCATCGTTCGCTTCTCTTCTTTGGTTTCTCCGTCGCAGTTCCATTTGCGCATGAAGCATGTCGAGTCGGCCCTTGAGCGCGAGAAGGGGATTCAAGCCACTCGCACGTTCCTTGAGGACTTTGTTCAATGTTGCGAGCTGTTTCACGATCTGTGGCTGGCTCGCAAGATATCCACCATGCGCAGCAAGGCTCCATTGAACCCAAATCATAAGCATTCCTGCCCTGCCTGAAGGCGATGTGTTAGCGAGTGTCCTAGGCCACACACGTGCGACACTTTTACGTACCTGGTCGTCGGTGTAACCGGGTTGCCAATTTCTCTAGGAGACTCCCCACGAGAGGCGAAGGCAACCTCTCCACAGTCGCATATATTGTATCCTTGAACCCGTTAGCTGCCAGCTGTAGCTTTGACAGCCATGAATACTTACGACATCGACCACTCGTAGGCAGCTGTCGAGGAGACCTTGATCGTTGGTCTTCAATGCCTGACTCAGGACGGTCCCCAAAGATGAAGCATTGGGTACTGATAGCGGCGCGTTCGAGGACTTGGTCGCTAGAGCCTTCAGATCCGCGTTTGGTCCTTCAAACATAGACTCCACATCCACAATTTTGGGCACCCGTGCTTCAGGCTCCGCTTTCAATCTTTCACCAAATGTCTCTTCATCCTCACCGCCTTCGACTGGCTCTTCCTCGTGCGCATCCCCGTTTGTGAGAGGTGCTGCCTCCTCTTCAGCTCCCGGATGTGCATCATCTATATCTTCGTCCTCTGAGTCCGTGTAATGACTTGATTCCTCCGCCGAGCTGATCTCGATCACCTCCGTCTCTTTGCCCGCGTCCACCATATCAATGTCTGCATGGCCTTCCACTACCGCAGTCGCCTCATCCACCCTATGCTTACCTTTGTCTCTTGCAGTGCTGGGCTTTGCTGCAACAATTGGCTTCGGGCCTCCATTGAGCAAAGCTTTCAGACCATTTCGCTTGGTCGGCGGTGGAGGTTGTGATAGTTTCTGCTTCTTTGCGGGCGGCTGGCGGGCGCGTGAGGAGACCGGGGCGGGCATGATGCGCGTGAAATATGATCGAGGGAAGGCGCAGCGATCGTATCGCAAGCACGCAGGATGAGACGGCCTGAAGGTGCTCGACGGGCAACAGAGAATTTGGGGTCGGCGAAATTGAAGCTCCGCAAATACTTTTTTGGCGCTAGTGTTATCGATAACGAAAGGCGTTAGCGCCACCAGAAAAGTTGCGGCACCTTAACCTTAACATTTCGGCAGCACATTGCGCGCGAAGAAGGAAGTCTGACACTCTGCCCGCCATGTCGCTCGAGGAGAAGTTGTCGAAGATCCGGGACTCGCCGAAGCTCCAGAGTCAGCAACAGGTAGCTAAACAATCCACCTTGCGCAAGTTGTAGTTTAACAATTTGCAGACTGCCGTGGTGCTCGCCGCAATAGAAGCTACTCTTAGAGACCAGAAATCCGAGCCCACGCCGACTGCTTTTTTTGCGGCTCTTCTTTCGCTACTCAAAAGCCAGATATCTACCACGGGCATAGCAAACAAGGAAACCGCGACCGCCGTCATCTACCTCCTCGACCTCGTCACACCCCACGTCCCCGCGCCCCTGCTGCGATCCAAGTTTCCCGAAATCCTCCAGAGTCTTGCGCCTGCCCTCACACACCCCGAAGCCGAAGCACCGCTCCTCAAATCTTCGATAGGATGTCTCGAGTCTCTACTGGTCGTACAAGATGCGCGTGCATGGGAGCAGCCACAGACGGAGATCAGTCCGCGACGGGCGGTTGCGGGTCTTCTGAATATCGCGGTGGACCATAGACCGAAAGTCAGGAAGAGGGCGCAGGATGCGCTTTCCAAAGTGCTCAAGAATCCCCCGCCCAGTCCGTCACTGGACCATCCAGCGGCAGACATGTGCGCGGAAACTGCATTGATGATGCTGAAAAACGTGGCCGAGGCCGCGGCGAAGCAGAAGAAGCATAAACAGAGAGATGGGCAGGCCAATGATCCGGCGCTTATACATACGCTGCAGTTGATCAAGACGGTTGCGACAGCGTCTGGAGGCTGGCCGAGTCGGAAGATCGATGTTCTCTGCGAACTGCTACTGAATATCTCGCGCTCGAGCAATGAGTACCTGACCATGGCTGCTTTCGAGATCTTCGAAGTTATCTTCGCTGGAATGGTAGAGGACGAAGTCTCATCAGCGAAATTGCCTCGGCTACTAGAGGTCATCTCAGAGCTTCAACCATCAAAGAACGACTCATCGTTGCTGCCTCCTTGGATAGCCGTCATCTCGAGAGGATACGAAGTTTCGGCCCAAATTGAGCCAGAAGACACATTTGCCAAGCTACCTGAGCTGTTCACTATGGTCTCTACTTTCCTTGAATCTGCATCGCACAATATCCGCGTTTCTGCTTCTGAGTGTTTGATTTCTTTCATGGCAAACATTATACCCGACAGTGTCATTTTGGAACCTTCTGTTTACGATGAGAAAACGTTGGAGAAAGTGGCAAAGGCGGCAACCGACCTGCTGAGCGTACGTTTCCAGGCTGCGTGGATGGAGGTGTTTAGCTTCCTTGCGGCTATGTTTGAGACCCTACGGTGGCGCTCAGATCCAATTTTGAGACCGATCGTCAAGATCGTTGGAGAGCTGCGCAGCAATGAATCGTTTGCTGGCAAAAAAGAGGCAGATGCGGTCATCTCAAGAGCCATTGGTGCAATGGGTCCGGATGTTGTTCTCGATATACTACCTCTGAACCTTCCTCGACCTCCTCCTGGGCAATCTGGTCGGGTATGGATGCTGCCGTTACTGCGCGATTCCGTTCACAATACCAAGCTAGCAAACTTCCGAAGCGAAATGGTACCCCTAAGCGAGGCGCTATATCAGAAAGTCATCGATCATGGTTCAAGAGAAAAGACGATGGAAATCAAGGTCTTCGAGACAGTTGTTCAGCAAATTTGGTCGATTCTTCCAGGCTATTGCGACTTGCCACTCGATCTCGTTGAAGCCTTCGATCAGAGTTTCGCAGAGATGCTGGCGAACTTGCTGTACGGTCAGGCTGATCTACGGACAGACGTTTGCCGAGCCTTACAGAATCTCATCGACAGCAATAAAGCTGTCGTCGAACTTGAGGGCGAGGACGATCTCCTGCTACAATCTCGAGTCTCCAAGGCCGATGCAAAGAAGAACCTGGCCCATCTGGCTGGGTTTGCTAGCAATATGCTCGCAGTGCTCTTCAACGTCTATAGCGAGACATTACCAAACTACAGAGGTACAATCTTACGGACCATCAACGCTTTTTTGAGCGTCATCCCAGAGAAGGAGCTGATGGAGACTTTTGAACGCGTTGCGACAAACCTCGAAGCTTCGCTACCTGAGACTGGTCCACAAACCCAAGCCGAGAAGCAGAAGCAAGATAAAGCTCACAACAAGATGCCACCTATGAGTCATACCCTTATGGATCTTGTGATTACGACTTCTCTGTATCTACCGCGCGATAGCTACCCTTCATTGTTCCGCATGGCTGCAACTATGATTGACAAGGACGATGACCCGCAGCTCCAGAAGAAAGCGTACAAGCTCATTCCCAGACTTGCAGAATCTGAGACAGGAAGGGAAGCTCTTCAGTCTCGAAACGGAGAGCTCCAGCAACTACTCCTACAGAGTGCCGAGAAAGCATCTGCTCCGGCTCGAAGAGATCGTCTCGCTGCCATTGCACAGATCATTGACTTCCTCCCTCCAACAGACCTTCACTTCGTACCTGCTATACTGTCTGAGGTAGTCATATCGGCTAAAGAGGTTAACGAGAAAGCACGAGAAGCAGCCTACAACCTCCTCGTAGCCATGGGCGAGAAGATGGCCGAAGGAGGCACCGTTGTGCAGTCAAAGGTACCTAGCATGGGTACAGATGCTCCTACGGTGGAAGCCAGTCTCGAAGAGTACTTCACCATGGTCTCTGCCGGTCTTGCAGCTAGCACACCTCACATGATCTCAGCCTCCATCACAGCAATCACGCGAATACTCTTCGAATTCCACACCAGGATATCGAAAGAGACAGTCAAAAACCTTCTCGAGCTGATGGATATCTTCCTCCAGAACCCCAATCGCGAAATCGTTAGGAGCGTCCTAGGTTTCGTCAAAGTCGAAGTCATCACTTTGCCAGAGAGTTTGGTCAGACCGCGCTTGAAGCCACTACTCTCGAATTTAATGGTATGGAGCCACGAGCACAAAGCGCACTTCAAAGCAAAAGTAAAGCACATCGTCGAGCGCATGGTCCGCAAATTTGGCGTCGAAGCGGTCGAACAAGCCACCCCACCAGAAGACCGCAAACTTATCACCAATATCCGCAAAGCGCGTGACGCGCGGAAAAAGAAGAAGCTCCTTGGCGAAGAAGGCGATGAGGAGGTGGAAGAGAAACCGAAAGGCAAGTTTGAGAGCGAGTACGATCAAGCTGTCTACGGTAGCGAGAGTGAGGACAGTGAGGAGGGCGACTCGGAAGATGAATTTGTGCGGAGTCGGCAGCAGGTCAATGGTCGAGCAAAGGGTGGCCAGAAGGGTGGGACATATATCATCGAAGATGAAGACGAGCCGCTCGATCTCCTTTCCAACCGTGCGATGGGTAATATCTCCTCTACGAAACCGCTGCGCCAACGCCAAGTACCTAAGAGCCTTACGAAGGCGAAGAGGGATGAGGAGAGTGGGAAACTCATCCTCGGTGCTTCGGACGACGACGAGGAGCCTACTACTTCTAAATCCAAGAAGGGAAGGAGGCAAGTGGAAGATGACGGCGATGTCCTCATGGACGTAGACGACAACGACACTACCACCCTCGAAGCAGGCATCAACGCCTACGTCGACGCTATCCGCGGCCGCGACGCCGCGCAGCGCGGTCAAAGAGGCAAACTGAAGTTCAGTAATAAGAAACGCGGTGGTGAGGATGATATGGATGTTGACTCTGACGATGAGAAGAAGGCGAGGAAGGCGAATAGTGGGTCTGGTATGGGACGAGGTGGGTTTAAGGCTAGGAGTGGTGGTGGTGGTGGGTTCAAGACTCAGAGGAAGGGTCTTGGGGCTGTCAAACAGAGAAATGGAGCCTCAGGAGGTGGTGGGAGGGTGGAGAAGAGTCCTAGGGGGAAGGGAGGTGGGAAGAAGGGAGGGAATTTTGGGAGGGGGGCGTGGCATGGTGCTTAGACGAAGGTCTTTGGTGCTCAGCACGAGTCTACGAAAAGTTCTTAGATACCATTTTGTCTATTATGTGTGCTTTGCTTGCGAAACGGGTCGGTATCTTCTTCCTTGTGGGTTGAAGATAAGTTAGGGTTGTTATTTAATTTTGAAGTAGAAAGCTATGAATTCTCTTCTAAAGACTACCTGTCATTTCGCCATTACTTACTTTTGACTTTCAGTATCCACTGTCCATTTACAGGCAGAGCTAGCATCAGGCGACTTCCCCAAGGCGTCCTAGCCCCGCTTGGTGCGCCCCCACCTCATCGCTCAGCTTTCCCCGCCATGCCTTCAGCTCGTGAGGACGTCCCAGCTTACAGCCAGTCAAGTATATGCTCTCATTATGCAAGTTATGTTCGACGGTCACTTAGGACACTCGTTATGAAGCCTCGACAATAGTCGTTCTCACCAATGATAATACCTAGTCTATGTCCTGCTTCACTTATCCTCAGCCTGAAGCAGGGACGAGCTGAGAATCCACCACACGCCAGATTTATGAGCTCTAGCAACACCTAACGAGGCAAGTTGCTACGGAAAATGCGGCCATGGAGAGATATGTTAGCACAACAAGGGTGGCTCAAGGGCCCTATGGAGATGATAACGTTCTCATCGCAACGTCCCAGCCTGGTACACCAGACTACAGTAGTGCCCAATTGACCATCCGGCAGGGGGATGATCTAGAGCTTGACAGCAAAGACGGTCTCCCATATGTCGTCTTGAGTGTTCTAGGCCATGGAGGTAGCGCATACGTGGAGAAGGTTCGCGATGTGAACACTGGATCAGTTTTTGCGCGGAAGACGTATAGGAATGTCTATGCTAGGACCCTCCAAGAGGCCAAGGAGCGATTTCGCAACGAACTTCGGATACTTCACAGACTACATCATCACCATCACATTATACAACTCTTTGCTACGTATGTTGCTCAACGCGAGCTGGCAATTATCCTCCATCCAGTAGCTGATAGCGGCGATCTAACAGCGTATATGCAAGACTACACCGAGAACTACCATGAGAGAGCAACCTCTGACATTGGACGGCGGATCAGAAGAGCGACTCTTTGGAAAGCATTCGGCTGCCTCGCTTCTACTTTAGCCTTCATCCATGAGCAAGCTGTTCGGCATAAAGACATCAAACCCGGGAACATCCTCATCCATGAAGGCACTATACTCTATACCGACTTCGGAATCTCGTTTGACTTCCAAGATCAAGGGAGCACTACGACAGGGCATCCAGGCACGAGAACAAAGAGATATTGCGCCCCAGAAGTCGCCTATTGGAACAACCGCAACAGCAAGTCCGACATCTTCTCATTAGGCTGCGTTTTTATTGAGATTCTAGCAGTCCTTGAACCAAATCTGCTCCCAGACAGCCTCCTCCAAGGTCCATTCTTTGAAACGTTCGACCGACTTCCTGTGAGCGAGGAAATATCATCACGATCCCTGGAAGAACCCTACGATGACATGCTTAGGCTTATTCGTAACATGACGGATCCTGATTCCCAGAGACGGCTGTCGGCTGCGCAAATCATACTGCGACTGGGAAACTCCAGATTGGCTGTCAAGTGGTTCTGCGACAAATGTTTACGAGATAGTACATCGCACCAATGTCACGCCCCAGCCCCTGCTAGACAACGTTCATGGAAGCTTGATTATACCCGAGCTATGTGGTCAATTGTATTCATCATAACATCCTGTCTCATTTTCTTTCGACTGATTGAATTCGGACCTGCTGCTTCTCAAGTTCCTACAAAAGATACCATTCCGAGCTCTGATACCAATCCGAACCAAGTCTCGGCTCCTCCTTTCTCTTTGGAGGCACTCTTCGTCATCACCAACCCGTTCCTCGACCCGTCGCTAGCCTTGTCATCATCAGCGAGCAACGATTCGGTCTTCATCGATACCTTGAGCTACACGTCAAACCAGAAATGGTATTTCACGCGGACAGATACGCCAGATGCATTCCGGCTACACACCGTTCAAAAAGGCGATTTTGCCTCGTTAGACGTTTTCAACTACATAGGACGTCAGGACATAAACTTACATTTCTACTCAACCGGTAATTACCCCGGCCAATTCTGGACGTTGGAGAAGACACATCAAGGAAACGTCAAATTCACCAACCACTTCACCGGCCCGGACGTCTACTTGGGTGTTGAAAAAGATAGTTTGGACGTTAGATTATCGAACGGAGTTCTACTGTTACACCACTGGATGCTCACCCCAGTCGACCGGTCCGTCAAAGGCACTGCAGAATGAACTACTACTCCCACGAAAAATTACGACGTCTTCCAAAGAACGTCAGGTTAATAGTAATTGTAGCTATCGCTTGAGAGACTAGTTAGAGTTGAAGGAAGAATGACGTTTGGGAAAGACTAGTGCCTTCAAAATATACATAGTTCTTGATACCGCGATCTTTCGACTAATGACGACGTCACAAACCCAATCGAGCTCAGAAGCAGGTGCGTTAAAACAGGAAGCTTCGCCGTTACTATATCTCAGTACGCTGCAATACGTCGCAGCCCTCTTCACGCGGCTGCAATGCATCAAGCTCGCTAATATGGGCGCGGAGGCTGTGTTCCGCCTTGGATCACTTAATCATTAATCAGTTCCCGGTCACGATGGCGTCGCTTATTGGCTCATGCGAATAATCCACCAATGCACAAGTCGATCTCGCCCAACCCAGGCTCATTGTGTTTCGAGATGTTATTTGGGACCACGTTACACGGAGCCGGTGTGTAACATACTTGATTCAACTTGTTCTGGTATATAGACCGCAAAAAGTTGTCAATTGAGTATACGACTACAGCAGCCTCGTTCATCTTTAACATCGGCCGATTTTGCACAATTCACGATGCATGTTCTCGAAGCACTCGGTGTCGCTCTGCTCGGCTTTATTCATTCTGTCTCTGCGCATGGCTACCTCAAGAGCGTCGAGGTGAACGGAGTGTCATATTTAGCGTGGCAAGTGGGGCAGGACGACTACCTTACCCCAGAGCCCGCAAGATATGTCCGCCGAATTCATGATAACGGACCAGGTAGGTAGTCAATGAACGAAGTGAATGTGGACAATTACTGACATCATACCTCCATTTTCGTAGTACCCGACTTCACCAGTAAGGACATTACTTGCAACGTGGGAGGAAACATACCCGCGAAAGGAGTAGTCCCCGTCAATGCAGGAGACAAGGTGTACGTATTTACCAGCTACATTTCTCACGCCCCCCCCGGCTTTGCTCACTGACGCAATGTCACAGTAAATTGAAGTGGGACCAATGGGGATCCTCTCACTCTGGTCCGGTGATGAACTACCTCGCAGACTGCGCTGGAAGCTGTGCCAACTTCAAGGGGGATACTGGCACGCCGTGGGTGAAGTTCGATCAGATGGCATACGATACCACCAAGACTCCTCCATGGGGCTCCGATTTTCTTGCGAAGCAAGGTGCTTCTTGGACCGTCACAATCCCCAATATCAAGCCCGGTGAGTACATCTTGCGTCACGAGATTCTCGGACTGCACGTTGCGGGCACACGCATGGGCGCTCAATTTTATCCTGCTTGTGTGCAAATAAAGGTTGGAGGGAGCGGAACCAAAAGCCTCCCCGCTGGTGTTGGTTTACCAGGGGCCTATAACCCGGATGATAAAGACGGTGTTCTCGTGCAATTGTGGCAAGTCAACCAAGGCCAGACGAACTATACTGCTCCAGGCGGGCCAGTGAGAACCATCTAAAGGATTCATGTTCAGAGAGCCAATTTTTGTATTTCATCTTCTATAGTATCCTAAAGCGCGCTTTCGAGACTGCACATCTATCCTTCGCTAGACTACTATAAATAACCAAAATTAAAGCTAAGTTTCACCGAAGACTAAGTCCCGCACGCTGCACAATATCATTTTGCGTCAAATTCGCGGATCAAGGTGGATCTTCCACAGAGGCTTTGGGTAAGAACTTTGATATTCTAGGACTTTTCTGAAGAATTACAGTGAACATCCCAATGCCCTGGCCGGGGAATCAGTTTTCAAACCGGAAGACTAAGGATACGAGACCTTCTTACATGGTATACTACTCATGGACATAGGGTTTAGACGACGCGTCCAGGGTCTACGCCGAGGGTTTCATGGTGTCTGAATCTTTCTCTGGCAACTTGTCCTCGTTTTTCAGTTTGCTGTTCGGTGTATGCTTCGCCATTGACAAGACTTTCCTGTACTTCGCGAGTCTCTCGTGCGTGCTTCCGCTTGGTCATCGCTAACATGATACTGTTGTATATTAGGAACAGAGCCGCAGCAACCACGGTGCATGCACCTGTAACAGTGATTGTGACCTTTGCTGTAATTGATAAGTCCCCTATATGAGCATTAGCGTCATGACATAGTAAGTCAACATTGTGTATGAGTACGCGCAAGTCACAAGGGGTACCAACCTATTGGGATATGAGAAAGGGTGGTGACATACCGTGTTGAGCGCCATAGATACCCACCATCGATGAAATGACACCGGCGATACTATTCATCAACGCCGGCAGGAAGATCCGGTTGATGACCCAGACGTAGTTTTTGCGATGCTTCCACCACAGCAACAGACAGCCGGACACGCCTACTCCACATGCGCACGCGGCGACATAGAGCAAGGGCAAATGTTGTACTGCGTTCAGTAAATGCTTCTTCGCACCACCTTCCTTTTTTATTTGCGCCTTCTCAAGATCTGACTGGATGCTTTCTGAGGAGAAGGTAAGTAGGCTGACAGGAACACCTGGAGATAGGAATAACGTACTGAATGTAGCAGGAAAAACAATGTATCCTGCAAGTAGTATCCAGGTGAACAAGACAGCGCCAAGATTGTGAATGCGAGGAATCGTGTCCAACTCGAGTAGCATATCGATGTAACGGGTCTGAGCAGTGGTTCGTCTGCGAGGGAGTTTTGGACGTTCTGGCCTGCTTCCCCCAGTGGCAGAAACTGGGGGATAGGACTGTTTGAAAGCCGCACGATCGGGCTCTCGCAATTGTGTTGGTATGGCGACGGTGGGCGATGGATTCAATGGCGTTATTGGAGATATTGGTGCGATGCTGTCTTTTGTGTTATCAACAAGGCTGGCTTGTGGTGATGCCTCTGTCTCAACAATGGGGACCTTCTTCATCTCTTCCTCAGAACTAGGTACCGTGGTCATGTTGACTCAGTATAACAGTCTTCAAGCTGCGAGGCTGTAGTAGATGTGAAGAACAGAAAGCAACAATGGAAAGAACGAGACTTCAAAGTTGAAACAGCCTTACGGATATAAAGCACTGGCCTAACAGCCTGGATTTATATCTGACTCTGAAGACTGCTTTTCGGCGGACCCCACCTCAGCCTTGCCTGTCCTTGTGCGTCTCGTCGAGCATTTGACCGCAATTCGTTAGACAGGGTGGCGTGGTGCAGATATGCGCTGCTGCTGCAGTGGGAAGAAATAAAACCTTGTTTCACTATCAATGTACGTGTCGGTTATGTCTGGTGGGGAGGATGAGTGGTTCACTGATGCTGCAGGGGCCGATTTGGCGATCTCGCTTGGACAACGTTATTGGCGATATTCATAAAAGTTGCAGCGGACTTGGAGGACTTCCAGAAGGCAGATACCCGGGTGAGCCACGAGGCTAGAAGGCAATGGGCATGCTGATAAGAATACGTTGTTTCATTGGTAATTGTATGTCTTCCTGGTCAAACAAGATTAGAATCACCTGTGATGTGCATACAAGGCTTACACGTGACCTAGCCTTAATGCACCTCTACAAGGCTCTGGCCATATAGAACTTCGAACAACTCTCCGCTACATAGCTGTGCAAGCAATAGTTCGGTTTATTGTACATGTTCGACTCGAAAGGTGCAGAGCATGCTTTAACGAGGTAAAATCGATAGTCTGTTGTGCAGCGCGCTGTCTGGTTGCTCGAGGTCGGGAAACGTCGAAGTATTAATATCTTCTTGCGTAGCGTGGCGAGGCCTTTCATGGTTGTCATCTGCCCTCTGCCATCTCCATCTGACTGCATCTCATTATACGAGGGGCGTAGCTCTTGGATCTCGAAACAATATGCCTTTTCTCACACAACTCTTCCCTTCAGCTCGCATTGCTTACACCAAGAATAACGAAGTTCTGCGCGGCTTCATCCCAGACACATCCAAGCCAAGACATTGGAGGAACCGGACGATTTCGTGGTCGAGCGATTCATAGTTATTGAAGAGACCATTCTCAACCAAGCAGAGATTTTGGAATTTTGCAACCCGCTTGTAATACTTTGTTGTGCCTTTGCCGTCAGCAGAGGGCCGCTCTGAGTCAATGGGACATTTGACCAACACCAGTCCGACTAGACTACCACGATCAACTAAAACTGGAAGCACCGTGCCCTCGATTGGAAGCACTCCATGATGATCGAGCTGCTCAATAGTCGTAAGGTCATCTGGCCAGAATATAGTCATTGATTCTTTAAGTGAAACCACTTCAGCCCCGGCCGCAACTTCACCCGTTTCACGCGTCTCAAGCCGTTCGTATTGGGTAGGGGCTATGGCGTATTCGCGATGTCCGACTTTTTGCAATAGGGCGGGAGCAAAGATTCCGCGCAACTCAATGACACCGTAGCTCACTTGCCCCATCTCGTCGTCTCCAACAAGATCAATCTCAGTGTCGACGATGTCGATTAGTGGCACACTCGCGTCTTCTTCAAGCTCACGGCCAAAGGACACACCACCGCTTACACGGGCCCAAGACCACGACGGCGCAATAAACTCCGCTGACCCTGTGTTGGACAATGGACGACATACCCACATGAGATCGTAGACCAAGTTACCTTTCCAAAGCCCAGCAAGGTATTCTGACTGCGATGCGCTCTTCCATACCTTGGCAAGAGCGCCGATTGCAATCAGCCGATCAGACGGTCTTGTGATATCGCATGCCATATTTTGCTCTACGACTCTATGCCAAGAAGACCAGATCTCCTTACGGGGTTTCCGTCGAATGAAGGTGTAAAACTTGTTGGCGAATCTTGAAGGGGCTAGGGACTGGATCATGGCATGACGGAAATCAAAGCTCTGGCGAAACATGCGATCGTGTTGGTCTAAATCGAGAGATTTGTTGGGATAAGTCTCGCTCAAGAAGCAGTCCTTCGATTCATAATACAGTTGAGAAGAGAAATGCAATGTTTGTGGGGACAAATACCGCTCTTGGCACACCCAGGCACGACTGTTCAGAGGCTGAACCTTCAGATGCTGAGATGCAAGATGCCCCCACACCCGGGAAACGACGTACGAGTTCTGCTTTCGGAACAATCGGTACAATCTTCGCCTAGGCATGGCTTCATCCCGGTTCAAGCTGACCTCGATAGGGCATAACAAAGATAAGTCTCTAAATCGGAATAGTCCCTTGTTGGCGTCTGTCGATGCGCTGGCAGCGATGGTGCAGAAGGATCCCTTATAGATACCGTGCATCTTTACGCCCTCTTGGAGCCAGTCAGGGCCATTCGGTGGGTCCTGAATAATGCAAAGAGAATCAATCCAGAGATATCGAATTCCCAACGCCCTCGTGACCTCAACTGCTTCCTGGAACGTTTGTGGTAGCTCTGACGGTGATACTTCCTCCATCAGTGCCGACATGTTTGCTTCGGTGAGCCGGAGGATCTCGGCCTTTCCCCAGCAATGGCTCAGTGTACACCACAGAAGTGTCGATTCGGGAATATCCCGCGTGTTTCTGAGTCGGAGTCGAATTCTCGCATTGCTGTGCGGTTCTCCAACATCGAGTAGTCTCCTCGGCACGATTCGGTTTCCGCGTGTTGAGGTTGGACTTGGTGGGCGTCTCCAAACCCATTCCTTGGCTAACTCGAGGGCAGCCTTAGACCCAGTAGTATCGTTGTCATTAATGGCTGGGGCTAATAATTTCAGTTGACTCCGCAGTGGGTGTCTCGGCTGATTTACTCGGGTACATGAGCCTTGTTGTACGTCAAAACGTGCATCACAAAATCTAAAGTAAGTGTCGAAACCATTCGCGTCTTGCCCCGTAGCAGATTCTTCGCTCGTAGAATTTCGCTCGACGTCTCTGACGGGAGGTGGTCTGCTATATCCTTTGACCAGGTCATCAATTGGAGAATTGTCCTGCTGGAAGGCTCCTTCTGAAGGGGAGGTGTGATTGGTACCTTCTTTTATGGCAAGACTTTTGGTTGAAGCAGATTCTACCACGGAAGCGGAGTCCCCAGGACTGAAGTAGAGACGAAATTGACTAGGCAACTCCTCGACACTAACGAGGGGTTTGAAGGGTGCTGTCGTTTCAACCCTATAGTAGAAGGGTTCTTTCAGATACTTCGAGAACGGGCTAACATGGTTAGCATGTGCGGCTAATTGCTGGTGGATTTGTGCACATAAGAGAAAAGGACCATTAACATCGACGTTTGCGATTATCTGGGCCGAGTATTGTTCATACAATTGCTGGTAGTTTTGCGCACACAAGGCGCATCCAGCTAGAGCAGCGTCGTGTATGGCAGCAACTCCACATCGCTTATGCAAGCCTTGGGCGCGGCCTGTCATATACTTGCCATCCGGTGATGCCGTCCAATCGTAGCTGCTGAAGGTTTCCACGGACAGGACTCTTTGGCAGTCGGAACACAGAGGCTTGTCGCGATGTTGCAACTCGGGTGTGAAAGCAAGAGAAGTCAACGAGAATGGAGGGCTCATTGTACCTGGCTTCGAAGAAAGCAAAGACGGACAGGCCAGCTCAATACGTGGATGACCCTCGCTGCTTCAGGAGATGAGGCTCGAAGATGCTGACTATATTCCGAGCGCTCCAATGACGAAATGAGGCTGTTATTGTGCCCCTGTGAGATCAGGCTCTAAGTGAGCCTGCAGCCCCTCTACTGGCCCTACCGCTCGGTCAGTGGCTCCTCCATGATTTGTGCTGCGTAAGAAATCCTCGTTAGGGTGTTGAGCTGTCGACGGACGAGACGATGGATGCTCCATGACCCCGCTTTTTCCTGGTTGCCCTGCCCGCAACCAATCACCGTCTCCCATTTTCGACGCCATCAACTCCATCGCCAAAGAAGGGTTCCCTCATCAGTTTCGATCCTTGAAGACACCGTACTGCTGTCTTCCCTCACGGAGATCGTTATTTACCATTCAATCAAGAAGCTTGACCGTATCTCGATAAGGCAAGCGACGAAGGACGGCCATCCGAGTATGTATTAGGGATCTCCGTTCTTAACGATCAATACGAACAGTCTCAATTCGAAGCTTGCGAGGATTAAGTATGCAAATATGGTTGATCGAGAAAGACCTGGCTCACCATCTAATCTCCTTTGAGGCGGGCATCAGCGCGATCTGTGGCCATGTTGTTTGCTGGAATCTCTACCTGGATACCAGCATTCTACCCTATTGATAAGACAGAGGAGGAGAGAAACAGTTACTACCAGCCTCGTAGAGTGCACTAAAGGGAAAGAGATGGGAAATGGCTGCTTTGACAAAATCAAGATCATTTGCCAGCGTGATTTAGGGGGTGACCTCCCAGGTTGATCGTTGATTATCTCTACTCTTATTGTAGATCAAACACGAGGGAAATGGTCATGTTGCGAGCTTAGACATTCAATTCAAGTAAGTATTCCGAACACTAACTTCCGCGACAGACATTGTTATCGTCGATGTAATCTATGTGTCTACGAGGAAAACCGATGATCAAATTATAGACTGCACTCAATCACCACATCAATCACAGCCCACCGGAACAGCAGAAGCGTCGAGTTGACAGCTCGAGTTTTGCATTTATGCTCGCGATATATATAGCGCAATTCGCTACATCTTTCCTTTCTCGGTGCTCCTTAGCTCGAAGCTGAGACACGAGCTGAGGTAAAAGAGCGCCACCAATACCATCCATTGGGTCAACGTCGACCACTCCAGACTCGAATTTTACTGTTGGCGAGGTCAGTTCAAATAATGGGCCCTGATCCACTACTTAAATAATCATCCTCCCAATCCATCTTCGTTAGCTGGATAGAACCACTTTAGGGCAGTTTCAGTTATGGTCTACGGAGCTCTTAAACCCACTGGCGGCCACATCAGATTGCTCGATATCCTTCCCTCGAAGTCACATTCCGCAGTGGTGAGCTGCAACCTGAGGGAGATAGGGCTGGATGAGAACCCGCACTACGAAGCGCTATCGTACACATGGGGTCGCGAAGAGCCGACAAAGTCCATACTCCTCAATGGACAACCTTTCGCGACACTCGAAAACCTAGCATCGGCGCTAGTCCGCCTACGAGATCCCAAAAAGCTCCGCACCTTCTAGATCGACTACATCTGCATCAATCAGAAAAATGATAAAGAGAAAGAGCACCAGGTGTCGCAAATGGATTTGATTTACAAGAATGCTGCTCAAGTAGTGATATGGCTAGGCGAGCCAGACCAAGGCAGCCGAACGGCCCTGAAGTCCCTTGCAACGAAGCATATCAGCTTGTCGAACGATTTCGACATCTGACGTACCGAGCGTAAGCACGGTATGGATTATACAAGAAGTCGTACTAGCGAAAAGGCTCATCGTAATGAGCGGCTCTGATGCCGTGCCATGGGAGAATGTCAACATAAGACTGAGATCAGATGGAGTATATGGGTTGAATAGCCTTGCAGATGGCGCGCCGCTGTTGGTCCATGATGGTGCAGTCATCCAGGGCTCGTACAATTTCCCAGACACTGAGTTCAGAATACTGGAGTCCATGCAAACAGCCTGGCAGAACGAAGCCAGATCCGTATGGCAGCCTATCATATCCGAATCAGGGGCTATGGGAAAGGTGGCCATGAGTGTCTATATGAGCACTACGGACGTACCCCCTTTACGTCTCCGCGATGTGCCTGATTTGATTTTCGGTCAAACATCAAAAATACTGAAGTCCTACGGAGAGCGCTACAAAGCAATTCGTAGTCAGATATATCGGGCTTGTGCGAACAGGGCGATGTTTGTCACAAGCAAAGGTTATCTGGGGTTAGCTCCGGGGAACGCTCAAGAAGGTGACATCGTATGCGTCCTTCTTGGTGGCTGCACACCCTACCTCTTGAGACCGATCGCTGGTAGCAAACAGTTCACTTTCGTCGGCGAGGCATATGTGTACGGCATCATGGGTGGCGAGCTCCTTGGACACGAGATGGGTCATGCAAGGATGAGAGACTTCGAGATCGTGTAATCTTGTCAGGACATAATCATCAAGTCTCCAATTCGAGCCTCTATAGTTCGCGAATTGGACCTATGAAAGACACCAAAAGGAGAGCATCATGTAGGACAGATTGTTGCAGCTGGCTGCAAGAGAAGGGAGAGTGTATCGATCGAATGGCCATAGAACGGTAGTAGTAATATGAGATAAATGACTGTGGATCTGACCTAAGAAGCCTGTTGTACTCGGGGATAAACTTTCCTTCACAAGTATCCATGGGTAAGGCTGAGTTGAAGTTCGCCTTTGGTGGAAAGTGAGAATGAGCACTATCTGGCGAATATCGAGGAAATATTACAGCGAAATACTTACAGGACGAGCAGGGGATTTATCTGAGCAAGTGAGATGCCACTCAGAATCATTACCTCTAAAGAACTTAGAGAGAGGCACCTTACTCAATCTTCATAACATATGAAGCCTTCATGTCCAACAAAACGAGTTAGATCTCGCGAGAATGCGAAAGCAGCTCGTATTCGTTGGAGAGTTGACGTCATCGCTACTCGGCGACATGGTCCGGGCTCCCGCTCCAACGTCGATCGAAACCTGTCACATCGCGTGCATCTTGACAACATGAGCAACCCAAGGTGCTGGGATTTGCCATGTGGTAGCTCAACCGAAGTGTTAATTGTCGAAACCTCGGCAGTCAGGATACTGAGCTGCTTGTATCTACAACTACGATACTGTTGACACTCAGGATGGATCACCTCACTTTCTTGAGCCTCATCTCACGTCCGAGGAGTTCGATCGTTCGATCAGGCTAAACTCGCAATCAAGGCGTTTCCCCATGCTCTTCCCCGCGCATCTATTATCCCGTCTTGAGGCCCTTCAGCCTTGGCTTTCTCTTGCCCAGTACGACCCCGGCTTTTCAGCCCCTCGCCACGTTTCAACAAGGAGGATCTGCCTGTGACATCATATCCCAACACCCTTCATGGCGAAAGCTCTCGCGCTCAGCCCTGATACGAATGGCCTCTGCATCGAGCTAGTTCGACATATTCGCAGCTGTCTGGGTCACCTTCGGCTTACAACTCAGAAGAATATTATCTATCTGCAGTATTAGTTACAAGCCCATAAGGTTCGCGTCGAAGCGAACGGCTGGACTAGATCGTTCTTGTCTGATATCACCAGGCAGCTAAAATGTAGCCGCTTTTAGCAAGTGGGATTGTGGACCTGAGGCGTTGAGGAGGCCCTGGGTAGCGGCAGGCCTTAAGGCTTAACGTTACAGGTGTTGGGGACAGGGAGGCAGGCGGGCGTCAGCGGCTGGGATCACCTTATGAATTGACAGCCCCGCCTGTTGCTAACTCGTGAAGCTTGCTGTGCTGTTCACACTTGGATGTGCTTGCTATCGAAGCTTGACACCGTCGTGCAGGCTTCAATATCGACCCAATCTGGCTCTCATAGAACGTATTGAAGGTATGGCATGCCTGACATCCAATCTTTGATGTCGCTAACGTTTGCGGAGCTGTAAGCAACTGGGACCCCCCATCAACATGTCGACAAGCGGCACCGAACCCGTAGAGAAAAGGGAGCAGTCTCCTGACTCTCATACCGAAGATAGAGAGTCGTCGAAAGAACGCGGACAATCCTTCGGCAGAAGCACAGCGCATCGTCCCTCTGTCGCAGCGTCCGCGGCCGAACGTGCCCGACGAAATATCAATGCCAAACTTGCGAATCCTTTGCAAGGATACAGCTACAATGAGCTTACCAAGATGGGCCGGGCATACGCGTATGAACATGCGCTTGCCGAGAAGGAAGATGTCAGAGCCCTGGAGATTGGAGCGTGCCTAGCGCGAGACCCAGAGAATTTGAGGCATGCGCGGGACTTCGGCGTAACTGAAGAGGAACTTCAAGTTCTGGAGAAGGAAATCAGCCATCGATGGAGCCAGCCTTGGACCCTTTATCTGGTCATCATACTCTGCTCGACGTGTGCTGCCGTTCAAGGCATGGACGAAACGGTCGTTAACGGCGCACAACTTTTCTATACTGGGCAATTTGGCATTGGTGGAGATGACTCTCGCTCAACTTGGCTCACTGGCCTTGTAAACAGCGCCCCGTATCTTTGCTGTGCTTTCATTGGCTGCTGGTTGACTACACCCTTCAACAATTGGTTTGGTCGACGAGGTACGATCTTCATCACTTGCCTCTTCAGCGCCATTGCTTGCTTCTGGCAAGGTTTCGTGAACACATGGTGGCATATGTTCATCGCGCGGTTTGCTCTCGGGTTTGGCATTGGTCCCAAGTCAGCTACCGTGCCCATCTACGCCGCCGAGTGCACACCTCCAGCTATCCGTGGTGCTCTTGTCATGCAATGGCAGATGTGGACCGCTTTCGGAATCATGTTCGGCTACGCTGCTGATCTTGCGTTCTACACCGTTCCGGATCCATCTAATATCACAGGTCTAAACTGGCGTCTGATGATGGCTTCTGCTATGTTCCCTGCTGTTATCGTCTGCTGCTTCGTTTTCCTATGCCCTGAGTCACCGAGATGGTATATGTCAAAGGGTCGACATGCGAGTGCGTACCATGCGATGACCAAACTTCGATACAACAAGATCCAAGCTGCTCGAGATCTTTTCTATATGGCGGAGCTCTTGAAGGCCGAAGAGAATATGAAGATTGGCCAGAGCAAGATAAAGGAGCTTTACACGGTTCCAAGAAATAGGAGAGCAATGTTGGCCTCCGAGATCGTTATGTTCATGCAACAGGTGGGTTTGAATGTGTTCAACATCGGTGATTTTGCCAGTGCTAATATGCCATAGTTCTGCGGTGTCAACGTAATTGCCTACTACAGCAGCAGTATCTTTTCTGACTCGGGCTTCTCCGATCAATCAGCCCTGGCAGCCTCCCTTGGCTTTGGCGTTATCAACTTCCTCTTTGCCTTACCGGCCGTGTATACCATGTGAGTGGCAAATATCTCGATGATCTTCCAATACCACCAGCTGACCCATTCCCAGTGATACCTTTGGTCGCCGCAATCTCCTTCTCACCACATTTCCTCTTATGGCAATCTCCTTGCTCTTCACCGGATTCTCATTCTATATCCCTGAGGGCGAAACGGCTCGCGTGGCCTGTATTGCGCTAGGTATCTACCTCCGAATGAATAGACAAAGCTTAGCGAGCTGACGTGAATCGCAGGCATCTACCTATTCGGCATCGTCTACTCGCCCGGTGAAGGACCCGTCCCGTTTACATACTCAGCTGAAGCGTACCCCTTGTACGTTCGGACGATCGGCATGTCTCTTGCTACCGCAACGACATGGTTCTTCAACTTCGTACTGTCGATCACTTGGCCAAGTCTGCTTCAAGCGTTTAAACCTCAGGGTGCCTTTGGCTGCGTGGAACCTCATTGGTTGGGTCTTGGTATTGTTGTTCATGCCTGTGAGTCCTCCTCTTACCGTGGTTGCCTTGTCGAACGGACGTCGTGCTGATGAACCTTGTAGGAAACGAAAGGCAAGACGCTCGAAGAGTTGGACCAAGTCTTCTCAGTCCCAACTCATGTACACGCGGCATATGGGCTTCGACAGATTCCATACTTCTTCAATCGTTACATCTTTCGCCGTAAGGTGGAGCCAGAGAGATTGTATGAGAGGGAGCACGTAGATGAGAATGCTCCAGGTCAGGACATGACTGTGGTGTAAACACCCCACGGAATTTTGTCGATGCCTACACTATTCCATTTGAGACGAGTATCGGTGGATTCCGATAGTAATGAGTAGCAACATGACGGATGCACGCATGAGCACGAGGAGTTAGATACCCACTGTTATTTCCTTCGCTTCTGCTTGCCCACGACTGTTTTTGTATCTACCGACTTAAAGTAATGCTATATAAAGATGTCATAGCGACGTTGCCTTGCAAGCCCTTGCTGTCGATTGGCTGATTGGGCTTCGAGCAGTATGACATATTCGACCCCCTGTCCAGACGCTCACCGGTCGTTGACCGGTTTTCCAGGCATCGATCGTGAGGCTGAACAATTCATTGGACGAGGCTGTTACCTCTTTCTTTGGTCAGTTAGGGCTGTTTGTGTATACTTGTCTGAAGCTGTAACTTCGCGGTCTCGCCGGGCAAAAGTGGGGGCCATATCGTGGGACTTTCACCGGTACTGTTAGGCATCGGCTTATATCCACCAGTATTGAGTCATCAAGCATGAGTAGGCAACGTGTAGAGTATACTTGGGATGGGTTCAAATATGGCTAATGGGCGCCATGTAGTGCTAAATTTCAGCAACGTTCAGAACAATTGCCTAAGGCCCTGAAGCAATTACCGCACCCGGCGTCGAAAAACTTTGTTAGGATCCAGTCATGGCAGATACCAAGAGAGATAGCGTGGACCAAGAACCCACAACTTGCGGCGATGATACGGTACGTATAGCCTTCCAGTATCCGAGGGTGCGCCACAATATGCTAACCTGCAGACTCAGCCTATCACCGTCACGAACGCTTCAAGAATTGCGAGAAACCCGCCCGCGGGAGAGGACAAAGACGCCGAACCGAGAGATGGCGGAGCACGGTAATTCAGAGAGCGTACCGTAACGCCTGTTAGGGGCCAACAGCTGCAGTCGATATCGATGCTGCGCATTGGGCATCTTTGCTGCGCGAGGAACGTTGGGCTGGACGGATTATGAGGGCTTGGAAGAGGACAGAATGGGCTCATCCAACTTGACTGTCAACAACGAGGGCTGGACCCTTGCCATTCCCAATGCACTTGCACCGACATTGAACGCCTATCGACACGGCAACGACCCCCGAAGACAGCCTTACCCCGCTTTCAGCATCACACTTTCCTGTACAAGACGTGTATAGATCTCGTTTGTTGACGGCTATCAGCAGACATGTTAGCAATGCTCTTAATACAATACTCCTCTCCATTGATTCCCCTCCAACATCGCGTTCATTCAACTCATCGCACTTGCTTCCGATTCCCATCATTTTAACCCATATCAAGGTCCATACCCAACACTTGCTTCAAATATTTACAATGAGCGAAGATCTCTTTACCCAGCACTGGATTGAAATCTCAATGATCGGAGGCAGGGGCTTAGAGGGTGGTATCGGGGGAGGTGATAACCCAGTCAGTGCTGTACTCATGCCCATAGTTCCGATTCCCATTGGCCCTAACAGTAGCGAATAGCCAATGGACAACGACTTCAACAGGAAGGACGATATTTCGCCATGCACTTCTCCTCGCAGCAGTTTCTCACGCTTAGATGATGGTCTTGAGGATTTTCGAAGGTTGTCTAACTCCAAGCTAGAAGCCCTCAATGGTCAGCAGCCTATGTCGCGGACCAGTTCCACTGATACTTGTCGAGACAGCGTATTCAGTGAACCACGAACCCATATATCCACGGCCTGCTAGCTAGCAATATCGTACAAGGGAGGGGTATGAAAGGGACTGGCCTGGCCGCGATCCATACAGTAGTGGTAGCCTTGGAGACTACAGCTATGACCGAAATTTGTTTTTGAATGCGAGAAAATATTCCTAATGTTGTTCTTCGAAGTATAATGAAGCGTTTGTCTCCTGATAGATTCTGTGATCTGATAGATCCACACAAAGCCCCGTCCATTATGCAGTATCTCAGGAATCATGTTCCAACGTGTCAACTCTTTATCCAAGATAGATATATCAATGCTCGATCAATGTGCCCACTGGTATCGAGGCGCAGAAAGCCCCGACCAAACGGTCAGCTCGTTATCTACCCCGCTTGGAGAGGGTGGTGCGACCATCACATGGCAAGTATATCTATGTGAGTGTGTCCCTCCCAAAGACATTATCGCAACGAATCAAGAGTGCCCGAACATCTCCTCAATTGACACAATACCGGAATTGGAATGGCTCTTCTCTAGAAAGCCAATGGCGGGGGAAGGTGCGGTAGTGGTGGTGGTAGTGCCCATCTTGTACGACGCTTTTCCACTGCAGTGAATCTTCGAACCTTGCTAACGAAATGTGCATAGCCCGGGACTGTAAATCAAGCTGTGACCGATGTGGTCGATCCCCGCGATGGCGAATTTACTCTAGTAGGCAGCAAGAGCTTTGCACTCCAGATCACATTAACATATTAGGTAGATTGATCAATCGCTGTGTTATATGAAACCCAGACCTTCGCAAGAGGGAAATGGAACCTGGGATGGCGGACAAAAGTAATGAGGGATCATCTTGCAGCTGACGACGTCGGGCATCTATTCTGTATCTGACAGATACCCTGCGACTAGTAGCACGGTGGTCTAGACCTTCAGACGCAGTTGCGTAGCCCAAGAACCCACAACTTCCACCACTAAAGCGTCAGTGCTTATCTGACCATGTACTTCCCCGTACGTCTTCACCATGCATTACGATAGTAAATAACAAATGACACCCCTACCACTCCCGCTTTTAGAGATATATAACCTCGTCGCCCCACTGCTTCTCTTCTCCTCTTCATCCCTCACAGCCTGAGGCATCTCACTCTTCAGCCTCGCACACTTCCAACCACTCAATTTTTCTCGCAACCCCTCATCCCAAGCCCACCTAAACACTCCACCTAGCTTCAAGTCTAAGTCCAAGATGCTTCACAAAGCCAACATGAGCTACAACAAACTCGTAAGTCCCCATACCCACCATTCTCTCGCCACGTAACCCAAGAACTCACATCTAGATTATGAAGAACGCTTGTCCGCGAATTACCCATGAACTAGACCCGGCAGGCGTAGACTTCATGCGTGAAAACAACGGTGGTGGGACTGTAGACTACACTGGGTACGCGAAGAATGGTGCGGTAGAGGATGAAGATATCCGGAACAGAGAGAACGGGGAATAGAGAGTCTGGGAACATCAACAGATTTTGAGAGAAGGATGGGGCTAGTGATACTAGTGGAGGTAGCCGTAGTAGCAGCTATCATAGTAATTCATGATATTCAGATTGCATTACTGGCCTACTGGCGCGAGAGACTAGACATTATTCATTACAGCCGAAATAAGACGAAGGTGAAGACTAGAGCATACTCCTCCTCTTCGCCAACTTAGCATACTGTTTCTGTGTCTGCGTCGGCGTGAAACCAGCTTCCATCTCGTAATCCGCTGTCGGAGTCTCTACGATACTGATTGGGCGCATGAGAGGCTGCTCTTTACTTCGGCCAAAGCCGCCGCCTATCCTGTCTCGTAGGCTGTTTAGACCTGCCGAGACTGAGACGATAATGCTGCCCTTGTTGTTTGAGGTGGGCTGCACACGGGATGGTGGCATGGAGGCGTGTGTGTGAGGATGGTGGCTATGCATATGCGCGAGCCCGTGTCCGACGCCATGCCCGTGGAACATGGCTCTTTGACCGGGTTCCATGTACAAGTGATCGCCTTCTGTGTTAACGAACCAGTTGACGACATATTGTTTGCCTTCTGGACCACCTCCACAGCTACCGGCGAGGAGGTGTGATGGCGGTGAATTGACAGCTAGAGCGAAGAGATTTGGAGGCTCGCTGAAGTCTGTTACAAGGCCGCGATGGAAGAGGAAATATATGAGGACGAAGACGTTCATGAGAAAAACGAGGAGGAGGACAACAATCCATGCTTTTGACACATCATCGACGCCGCCGGAGCCATATTGCTGGGCGCGGACAGAGGCGTTGAAATACTGCGTCGTCGGTTCGGCGAGAGGGTTGACGGAATAATTCTAGCAATATGTGTGAGGAATTCTGCAGACATTTGGATGAGGAGGTGCGCACTTACCCAGAATTCAACGAACGGCGAGTCCTGCGAAGCCATCAACAACGTACACCCCGACATTACTGCTAATGCTTCGCCTGGACTAGGAAGCGCCGGATTGAGGTCAATCTCGCCTTTGTTATTCTTCTGCAAGATGAGTTGCGTGAAAAGCCTCGAGTTGCTTGCGTTGGCGTCCATAATGCCCGTGTTGAGGGACATGCTGTTCGACCAATCGAAACCAATGTCTCGCCAGTCGGCGATGTCTAGAACCTTTGTAGCGTTTGACAAGCTCTTGATGTAAGTCATATCGTCCTCGTCGTTCTCACAGAGGGCTTCCATAGTTCCCCCAGAGCCTGTTGCGTTGTACCTTGTGCCACAATTTGGCGTTAGCGACGCTTTAATTTGACATAATACATATGTGCCGGTTAGGTCTGGTCCAAGTTTATCTTGCCCGCCCTGGCCGAGGATATAGATAGACTCTCGCCCCCATGGGTAGCTTGTGTGGTTCATAATCGTGTTGAATGGTGCCGGATATCTGGCGAAAACTGGGGGATAGTGCTTTCGTTCTTGATCGTTCCAGCCAAAAATTTCATCTACGACGGTCACGTTGGTCGTAGTCGCGTCGTTACGCAAAAGGTCCCAGTTGCCGATGTTGACCGGTTTACTGTTCGGCCATGCATCGTAGACTATTGGCCTCAGCTCATCTTTGTTCAAATTGGCGCAGAGAACATGCAATACGGGAGACGGAACGGCGGCGCGCAGTGAGTAGACCCCTTCAGAGTTGAGCTCCTCGGGTTGCAGGATATCGTTCCTCTGGTCGCGGGCAGCTTGGAAGATACCCGAATGAGGCATCGCGAGGGACACGTTGTTGATTGCACGACTGAACTTCTTTGACAGATTGACGGTATCGGCAACGTTGATCCATTGTGCGGTGATGGTTGTATTCTCGTACAATAGTCCGAAGCCCGGGGGCCGTTGGGTCTGCTCGGTGGTGCCGTTGCCCACATCTGAAGCCTGCTTCCACAATGCAAGATATCGCTGGTAGTTGTGATATCCTTGTGCAGCATGTTCGATTTGAAGGCAAGTGCTACCACCGTACTCGGTATCAGTTCGGATCGGCGTCTGGCAGATCCTATCCCTGACATAGTTGACGTTGGAGAATGATGTCGAAACACTGCCTGCAAGAACTCTGTGCTCCCATTTGCCGAACTTGAGAGTTGGCTGGACTAGTGCAGTGGCAGCAGGGGCGTACAAGGTGGCCAGAATCGCGCTTAGCAAGCTCAGTATGCCCAGGATTGACAGACCAGCGTACTTGGCAGTCTCCCAGTGCGTGATAAGTGTGCCTGGCTGCACGACCCATCTCCACATACTCAGCTCTGACAAAGTCACTCCTCTACCTTGCTCCTTCATGAAAGCTCGTCTGCTGAGTACTTGACCCAAAAATGCGACAAATGACGTTACGAATGACAATTCTATCAACTTCGCCATGACAGATGTAAGCACAATAGCGTCGCCAGGCTTGAGCGAGCCATGCGTGGTAATCCTGCGGCCATAGCGGGGCCCTTTCCAAGCCAAGCCGAGAAAGATGGCTGAGAAGACGGTCGAGAAAAGACATATTATGATTACGGTTATGGAGAGCCAAGAAAAGCGCGACTGGTAGAAGTCCCTGCTCGTGGGGCACTCCTGCGTAGGACGAAAATCGGACTCGTATGCCGACTTGATGGACGGCGCTCCCTTGCGTAACCTCTCCGTATCTTCATTGTGTATATAGCGCTGGTAGTCCGCACCATCTCTCAGACTCCCGTCGCTACTTCGACTCTTCTTCAATATGCCACTCCTGAACTCCTCATAGCTCTCAGGCTCGTCTCTAGGACTATATCTTTCCCTCCTCAGATCCGGTGTGCTCCTAGGCGAATCTCTAGGAAAGCCCCCAAGCAACGGATTGCCTGTGCCAGGTGGGCTCAACGTATTCGGACTCTTGATTGGAGAGTTCCTGTTCCCAATTGGAACCCTAGGTATGGTCTGTATGGAGACTCTCCTTGTATTCGCTGGCGGTGAGACAGGGCTTGCGATACCCAATCCACTGCCTGACCTTGCTCGAAACGACTCTGATATGTCCTCCTCCTCTACTTCATGCAGCGTCTCTCCGCTGACGTTGCGCCTTTCTACAGCCGTAGCATCACTTCCCAACCTCGAATATCCCGGTCTCGAGTAGCTCGTTCGCGGTGGACTGGACGGAGGGGAAACGTTTGGCGGCGTATGGAACTGTAGCGAGTGCGACTGGGGCGTGAAGCCGAGCGACGGCAACGCATGTGAAATATTTGCGGTATCAGACAGATCCGAGGACTCGTGGATGAGTGGGCGTCGGTCGGCCATCTTGGCCCGTAGGCCTGCCTACAGATGCCTGGTTTCAGCCTTTCCTGGAGGATTCCGTATCGCGGGCTTCGATTGGGCGTATTCTGTGCAACGGCTGCGGTGCGACACCTTCGCATGCACACATTCGTATATCGCAGCTATCGCAGTCACAGCGACGCAACTTGTTCTTTTGCGCGCGAAAAGGCACTGTGAAGTGAAAGGAAGTGCAGCCCTCTAGAATCGAAAACCTGCCTTAGGCGCTTGAGGCCTCGATCGGATCCCCAATGCCCAGCTGAAGGCGGGCGTACCAGACCGCACCAGGCTGGCTGAGAGCGCAGCAAGCACATGCAGTGTTCCGCTTTGTGGCGTCGCAGCCGGCCCCCACGACTGCGCGCAACACTCCACTGCCGGTCTGGATCTCCATCGCGATCACTCGATTGCGAAAACTTTGGCGATGGTCAGGCGCGCGATAATGACGATGTCGGCTTGATGGTTGTTGTTTGATCTTCGACACAAGCGGGCCGGCCCTTGGTGGTGGCTGGAGTGAGATGCTTGTTCGAGGTTGTCAGCCTCAGCCAGCTCGCCGCAGCAGGTTGGGTGCGTGTCGATAGGTTTGATGATCGGACGCCTGGGAGGCGTGGAAGGCCTCGGGTATGACATTCTTGTCCCTCGGGTTGTTTACTTTAAATCGCAAATGATAGACGTAGGCTCATGTGACTGGTGTACAAACCATCGAGAGTAGGGAGCACGAAGTTTGCTGAGATACTGCATACCACTTTCGGGAAGTCACATCGAGAAGTCTCGCACGAAAGAACCATGATCAGAACCAACCCACTTCCATCGAGCCAGATGCTGTGAATATATACAAGTGGAAATAAACAGATTCTTCTTCTACCCTATCTGCTTGATATGATCGTCTACCAGACACTTCCAGTCGCTACTACCATAATAGATCGTATTGCCATCATTGCTGGTCTGCTGGCCAGTACTCTTCACCACGTCTCCCAACTGCCAAAACAAATCGGCCGCCATCCCGCTGTCTTTCGCTGTCAGACTCGTCTTCTGCCAACCGCTCTCGACAGGACAATGATCACTTGCCGTCGTCACACCATACTCTTCGAACAGGCAGGGTTTGTTGGTCTGCTTGCAAAGCTGCGCGTGGGCAGTAATCCAATTGGTACCCCAAGAGTTTGTGGTGCCCCAGGACTGCGGGTAGAGATGGAAAGTACCAAAAGAGATGTTTGGAAGTGCGAGGTTGGCTGCCCAGTCAATGCCCTCACCGAATTGGTATGGGTATGATCCATCTCCTGTCAGTCCGAACCCTTCATCACCAATCGCAATCATATGATCTGAGTCGAGAGAGCGGATATAGTCAGAAGTCTTACGGATCCAGGCCGTCAAGACAGAAGTCTGGCACCCGTTACAGCGCGGTTCATTGGCGAGCTCCCAAGCAAAGACTGCTGTTGATGTCCTGTAGCGAGATATGACGGCTTTAATGTAGTTCTGGTACATCGTCTGGCATTTTGCAGCCTGGTACCATTGGGCGTTGCTGCTCACACCGCAGGCAGAGAAGTAAGCTGCCATGCCGCCGTAGTCCTACTCACAAGTTAGCGACGTTCCAATTTGCCCAGAACGTTGAGAAACTTACAGTCCAGTTATTAACGAAATTAATTATCAGCTTGATGCCATACTTCTCGGCAGTCTTGACCACAACATCGAGACGCTGTAGACCATTTGCCCCGGTATTGATCGTCGCAGTCGAACCAGAAAAAGACTGGAAGTAGACTGTGCCTGAACCTGGAATAGACTTGACGTCGTTGAAACCCCAGACTCTGAGTATCTTTTGACCTGATGTTTGGAGGTGGGACATGATAGTGTCGACATCGTTGTCATTCGTTAGGAAGCCGATCCAGTAGGAGTTTGTTCCGGCATAATCTGACTGTCATAAGTAGGAGTAGTAGAGGATGAATTGATTGACATACACTTAGTAACCCCGTCAATGTTGAATTTAGCTCCGTCAGTCTTTGATATTGATGCTCTTGCGGTGTTCGATGTTGCTGGTAGTGCAGCAGCTGCACTAAACAGTGAGAGCAGGGTAGTGATCTTCATGGCGAAGTGATGTCAACTTCGAACTGCATTCTCGGAAGCACACAACGATGGAAGACCATTTTATAGATCATCGTTAATTCGAATCTCTGTGTGTAGTCCTTAAAATGTACGGAAAGTAATACTCCGTGCTTGTTCGATCCTGGCGTGAGCTTAGAGCCTGGATACCTCCACGGCTCTCCAGGTTTGATAGTCGCCAAGACTGTGGAGTGCGTATATGCCGACGGAAAATTGTAGATGCGCACATCGAAGTATCCCTGTCACTGGCAATGGAAGGCTTCTAGAAGGCCAGAGACGAACTGCAGGTACAGGCCGCAGCAACTGTTCGGGCATCCCTAGCACGCCTTATGCTCGCTTCCTTGCTGTATATCATGCAGGTATAGGTCCTCACTCCAAGATGTTTCTGTCAGTAAGGCTCCGGGAGATACTGTTCTCTTAGGAGCTCTCCTCGGCCCTCAAAGTCTGCGCCAGCCTAGGAGCCCTTGAATATCTCTTTCATATCGCATGATGGTCTACTAAAAGCGACCGGAGTAGCAACATCCGCATTGAAAACGGAAACAAGTGATCTTAGAGTTGGCGAGGTTCAAGCTAGATGTGCCAGATCGTCGCGTTAATATATATGAGGTGGGCAGATATTTGATTGGTGTAACATAATTGGAGAATGGAGTCGCGACTCCAGAAACATGTGATGAGCCTCATCAAAGGCTGGGGCGATGATAGCGATGATATCTTTAGCTAAGATTCGGTACGATACTAGCACTCACGGTACTTTTATGTTAGAAGGTGTGGTCGTGAATTCGTGCCGCGTTCGCCGGCCAAAATAGCGCCCCCAAGATGGTTAGTCTCGGTTCGGCTTGCCGGTTCACATCCAGCCCGTCGCTGGCACAAAACATCTTCAATTCCAGTCGTCAAGTTGTAAACTAATCTTGCTTCTCGTCTCTTCAGACCTAGATACGGAATACAGTTATTTTTGAGGAAACTTCTAACGAGTCTCCCGGCAGAGAATTCTGCTGTCGTAGTTGCAGCTCTTCAATGATCAGATCAAACAGGCCTTCGACTGACACGTAGGAGACTCGAGCTTGCGCGAATATCAATATGGTAGAACGAAGAAAGAAATTTGTTTCCTACCAGAAACCGTTTCAGGCCAAAGCCGCAGGATACTGCTCTTAACGAGTCCGATGCGGTGTCTCAACACTCTTCCCGATATCCAGCTGGAGCTACCCCGCCATTCAGCTTCGATGCTATAGAACAACACGCTCTCGTTTGTCACACCATACAGGCCGAGCCAGCCTTTCTCGGACACGTGTACCGAAACCCGGTGTAGGTGCAGAGAGTTGGCATCGGAATCCTTGAGATGTCTTGCTGTCTGATGTCCGTCGCCTATTTCAGCCATTTAGCAGGGTCTACTTCAAACCCTTTTGCATACAAGTCGGCTTGACGCGGCGCTTGTCTCATTCAATGGGAGATCGCGCAGAAAAGCTTAGCCATGACCTGGAGATAGCCCTAAGGATGACCTTGCATGCAGGGCCGATATAAGTGGCGGCTCACCTCTCATGTGCCGCTACGTCGACAAGACAAGTACCGGTCCTCACCTCTACCCTGACCCATCCAGACGACGGGCAATCGGATTCTATACCGACTACCAACAGGTACGAACACGTCACACAGCAACCAGGTATGTCGTCCACAGACTCAGAGTCCGAGCGACGAACAGCCGAAGCCCGCGCAGCCGTAACCGCATCGCTCCTCTCAATCGGGTCCTCCGCTGATGCCGAACTTCGCACGCGTGCCGCCGACTTGAATACCAACTCCCAATCTATTGAGAAGCAAGAAGCACTCCTGGCGAAGCAGTCAAAGGCGCTAGCGAAGGAGGAAGCGAAGTGGCAGAAGCTAGTAGACAGTGGCACTAAGAAGTTGAACGAAATTGGGGACATACAGAATTGGGCCGAGATGATCGAGAGGGACTTGCTTGTGCTGGAAGAGACGGTCAGGCTGGCTGAAAACAAGGGAAGGGAAGAGGTGGAAGTGGAGAGTGCTAGTGGAACTGGTCGGTGGGGGTTATAAAAGGATCGAAGTGTGACGGTGATTAAAGTCACACTATACCTCGGTGCGATGATGGCAACGCAAACATACTGTTACCTGCTGTCAGAGAGCTGGCGCCATTTGTATCGAGTTCGACAGGCATATATGGAGTAGCGAAATTCGCGTCGTAGCTTTTTGGTCTCAGGATGGTTAGGTGTCGAGAGTAGCGAGGGTGGACTTTTGATTTGGGGATCCTGCGGGAATCAAACCTTCGTATATATCAAGGCGCTATAATGGTTTATGAGCATATCTACAACAGCTTAGTAGTTCCTTTCTAGCGCCTTATGTATTGTTATAAAAGATCACGAATGTTATATCGAGTTCGTGGTGAGTGTCCAGTATTAGTGCAAGACCTCATCTATTACTGTCCCGACATAGTATTGGGCTCAAGAAGTGATCGGGCTATATCTTTCTTCTGGTGAAAGCACACGCTTGTACAAGTGAGTTCGTTGGAGCTGGTACGTCCCCTACACATAAGGCTGGCTCGTCATATGCGGCTCAGAGCTTGGACCGCGCCAAGTCTCGAGCGCGACATCAGAGCAGCAGCACCCCAGAAAAGTACTGACATCTGCACCTGCCCGACAAACCCTCTTCTTCCCGACCATTTGCGCTGAGCTTCTTCCCGAGGCTGACAAATTACCTTCACAACTACACCGTCACTTTAGAGGTCGTTGCTTTGACCCAGGAAGCCGCGCCTGCACCGTGGTTTTCCGCGAGCTCGCGGTCGTAAACGCCTCCGGTCACTCATCTCGCACGGATACTACGAAGCTCTTCAACCATCCGCATCCCTCTATCGCAGCTTCTCCCTTGAGACGCAATTCCGGAGCGGAATAAACTTCTCGCCGTCGCTACCGCCCTGCTCTTCTGCGCCTCGAGCTTTCTGTAGGCACACCTACAGCCTGCTGCACTACGACAAGCTCGAACCGAGGCAAACACGATCGATATCTGTCCCACAAACGGATGACATAGGCTGGGGGACTTCAGCATCTTGTGGAGGCATTGCAAGTGAGCGAGGCTCGCTGATGCGGCCACCGTCGCCATGAAGATCAAGAAGCAGGCCACTACTCGGCATGAGTCGACTTTGGTAAGTGTGATGCTGGAAGACTTCTGAGCTGTGCATGCTAATAGGAGAGTAGTCGCCCATGATTTCGGAGTTCGTGCGTGCCACAGCATCGATACCTCTCTTCCAGATCCCCGCCCACCTCGCGTCGTTCCCAAAGCAGTGGCCATTTCCTCGCGGAGACTTGTACCACTGGATCACGGTCCTGAACCGCTTCGATCGGATACTAGAACTCTTCAATAAGGAATATGGCTTGGTTGATGGGCCTCAGACACAACTGTTTCAGCGGCGGCTGTTGCTGAAGGGCGATGCGGAGGAAGACACTGCCCCAACAGACCAGAACACGACTGATGCCGTCCTGGATACACTGCACATATCGCAGGATGGCGATCGGGAGCTCGTGGAGCAGATTCTCGCCTTCACTCGGCTGTTGTTGGAGAATTGCGGAAATCGATCCTTGTACTCTAGCAGTGGTCACTTGGACAAACTTCTCAACACGACATCGCCGTCGCTTCTCAAATCAGCCCTTCGTTTGGGCCTCCGCCTGGCTCAGCGCTACCACGCTGCACGAATGCGTCTAGCTCCTGCTACCCTACACCCGACTCTGATGGCAAGCCACTATAACTTCAACCTGGAGAAGATACAGAAGATGGCTGCACCCTTCGCAAAAGGGCCCTCCACGACGACCCCGATATTTGCCACCCCAGGTAGCAAAGGAAAGGAGAAGATCACGCGTAACGATTCGGACAAGGTCAATGCTGCCGACTTGGTTGGTCTTTTCGCGCTCCCCGACACAACAGTCAAACAAGAGTTTGGTGGCGTCCTCCTTTCTTATTACGAACCGACCTCTGGCTCGGACGAGACTACCAGCAAGCCCGTCTCGAGTGATGGCCCTACGACCCCAACACCAGTTCGCCGAACTTCAAGTTTAGGTGCCGTTCAGACTCCTAGACCGCCCCAAGCCTCTTTTGCAGCCGACTCTCCGGTAACTCCGACCTTCGCAGCTAATGGTGACCGCGGCTCAGACGTGGATCACTCTTCTGGGCCGAAAACCTTTGATCTGTCCCCTGAGACCGTGTCGGGATCTGACATCCACGAGGTCTTGAAGAAAACACTTGCCGAACTCCCAGACAGCACCCATTATGAATTTCTGCACAAGCTCCGCGTTGCACGAGCCATGGGTTCTGGGAAGTCTGGTCGAGAAGACGCAGTCACTATTCGGTTGCTCGCCATTGCGAACATGGGTTTCGTCTACGGAGAGAAGGACTTCTATCAGAAACTGGGCCAGCAGGATTCAGACGAGCCGCGCCCACTACAGCTGGCGTATCAACTGTCTGAGCTTGTACACCCACCCGGCAACGGTGAGGATGGTGTGTCAAAGGAAGTCCAGACGGTCTCACTGAATGCGCTCGAGTCGCTCGCTAAGCACAAGACCAAGGCTCCTGACGTTTGCGCCGCTCTAAGTGTCAATGTCAACCACGGCGTACTCTTCTATGTCGTTCGCAAGGCGGTTGCAGAGCTCGGGGCTGCTGATGATACTTTCGATACCCCTGTAGATGACGAATGGCGAGACTCATTGTTCACGCTCTTGAACACCCTACCAGCTTCACAAGGGCGGACAGGCGAGGGTATGGTGTCTGCGGGGCTTCTCGAGATTCTCGTAGATGTACTCAAGCTCCGGACGAACAAAGCGGAGCGAAGCTATCCAAAGGTTCTCAACTTCCTCGACACTTTCGTGTACAACCTGCGCGATGCCTTTTCAGCCCTGGTCAGCGCTAACGGCCTCAATGTAATTGCTGATCTGACCGCCCACGAAGTTGAGACGTCAAAAACGTTGGCGGAGCAAGGCGAGGGAATGCCAAAGGAGTACAAGACTCAGCTAGTTGATTATTCGGTGCCGTTCCACCGCCAGCAATCACTTCGATGGCTGTTCAAATTCATCAACCACATGATGGGTCACACTGGTGGCAACTTCGAACGATTATTGCGTAATCTCATCGACAACCCTCAACTACTTCAGGGTCTGAGAACAGTTCTTTCCAACGCCATGGTCTTCGGATCAACTGTTTGGAGTCTCGCAGTTAGCATTCTTACAAGCTTCATACACAATGAACCTACTAGCTACCAGGTCATCGCTGAAGCTGGCCTGAGTGAGGCTCTGCTGGACTTTGTGTCCCAAGGTACCGATGCTTCTCCTGCTACGAACGAGAACGGAGAGAGCGCTTCCTCCTCAACACCTCAGCAATCATATTCACCTCGTAATGACCCCCTTGCGCCTGGAATTTTGCCTGTTGCTGAGGCGATTTCGACCCTACCACCAGCTTTTGGGGCCATATGTCTGGCTGAAGCAGGCATGAAAGTGTTCCGCGCATCTCCAGCACTACGGCGATTTTTCGAAATCTTCGAGAGCCCGAGCCACGTCAAGGCCCTCGATTCTGACAACGATGTACCCGGTATAATCGGTCAATCCTTTGATGAGCTGGTTCGTCATCATCCTGCCCTGAAAGCCGACGTTCTGGTTGCTCTGGAAAACATGATAACGCGAGTCGTTCAACTTTGCGTATCAAAAGCTGAAACCAAGGGCGTTGGCGCTAAGCTCTGGGTCGAAAAGGATCAACACATCATGGTCGCTGGAGGACGCCAAGCATTAGCTGGACCCGAGGGACCAATCCATGAGGCACTGTCGACCAGGACCGATGCTACTGATGTCGAGATGCGCGATGCCGATGAACGATCTATTACCAAAGCCAATGAGGAGGTGACCATTAGCGAAGTCGCTGAGACAGAAGACATTACTGATGGGCCCACAACGAGCCAGTACATTGGCGTCATCTGCCGTTTCTTGGGTGGCTTCTTTGGCAATCATACCATGTGCGCTTACTACATTGAGAACAACGGAGTAGAATCGATTCTTGATCTCGCGAGTCTGCCTTGTCTGCCTGCAAGGTTCAACGAGGCGAATTCTACCAGTGACGAATTTGCGCGGGTCGTCCAATTCCTTGTCGAGCAGAAGCCTCACATTACGATACCTTCGATTCTCAAGCGACTGCAGAGGGCTTGCGATCGACTGGAACCTTTGATGAATCATGGAGGAGAAAAGGAGAAGGCTTTCTTTGCACCTTTTACTAGCTTCAGCTCAGAAAATGGCGAAGGCTCTAACGACCGAGACAACCTACAACACGGGACCGAATATGTCAAATCCTTGGTCACGGTTCACACATTGTGCAATGCATTGACCTTGACATATCAAACGCACCTGTACAATCACCGAACATCGCACAATGTCTTCAGTCAGGTCAACCTAGCAGACATGTACGCACGTCTGGCCAACAGTCTTGGCAAGCTCCACCAGAGTTGCGTCTGGGAAGAGATTCTTCTGCAGAAGAACATGCCTACCGACTGGGAGAAGAAAACTCGTATCAAGAGTGTAGGTTTCGGAGTCGATGAAGCGGATGATGTTCTACAGCTAGGTCCTCGCGATTCATCTGCCTCTGAAGGCGCCAATGATTCTGGAGTCGAAGGCAGGGTTGCAGAAACCAACGGTGCGGACCCTTCGTCGACACCAGCAGCTCCAGAGACTGTTCGGCCTAGCCAAGACAGTGCACAATTCAAGAACACCCAGACGCTGCGATATTTGCTGAGCAAGGTTCCTACCGGTATTGGACCTTTCTTCCAGCAACTTGGCAAACATCTCCTCTACCGCCGCACCCCTGACGGCTATCAGAGGCAGTGCGCTACCATGGTCGCTGACCAGCTCGCACAAGCCGCGATAGGGCAGCTCAGGTTTGACGGTCCAAATTATTCATCATCTGAAGAGAGCCGCTATGCCTACTGGATCGTCATTTTGACTTCCTTGTCTCAACTCATGATCGACAATACTGGAGAACGTGGCATGCCGCAGTCCCTGACTTTGATCCTGCAATCGTTCCGAAATCTGGGTGGTTTTACCACCCTTGGTGACATTCTGACATCGTTCTATCACTCTGCCATCAACATCGTTAAAGCGCAGGGCGACGACATAAAGGACGACAATCAGCGCCTCCTCAACTTGTCCCTCGGCGGCATCAAGATCATCTTGGCATTTTACGCGCAAATCATCAACACCAAGATCGTGTCTGAAGCGCCTCAGACATCAGCAATGCAGACACGGAGCGAGAGGGATCGAGCCGACTCCTTTCAAGCTGCGCAGTTTCTTGTCGACCTGCGATATGCGGTCATTAAGCCCGTCCGAACAATTTGGGATTCTGAATTGATTGATAAAGCAACTACGTCAATCGTTAAGACTTCGATCAATATTTTGAAGACAGTCCTAGAAGGCGAATCCGAGCATGGAGCCGCCAAGAGCGCCGACAAAGTTCCCAAGCGCGCAAAACCGATTATTCGCCCTTGGAAACCGCGAAACGACGACCATCGGGAACGCTTAAAGGACTCAGGAGGCTTCGACGAGAATCTCGCCGAGGAGGCTTTATATCGTTGCTGCGACAACTACAACACCGCTCGAGAGTATTGCCAGAACCAAACTAAGTTCATTCGTTCGTCTCGTAATCCACTCCCTGAGTATGAGCTGAAGGCACGCACGATCGCCAATACAACAGATGCCTCACCAGTGCACTCAGGTGTCGTTGTGCCCGAACCTGTGGCGGATAATGTCAGTGTTTCTTCCGACGACGAGGACGAAGACGAGTCTCAGGCTCGAGATTCGCAGTCTATCGATATGGAAGACGCAGATCGGTCGCAACCTCAGGCACAGGAGCCACCTCCTGAGTCTCAGCCAGAGGCGACACCAGCCATACAGATGCAAGTGCTTGAAGCCACTTCCGGCACGAAGTGGGCTGATCTGGCATATCTGAAGCGCATGAAAGACGGTAACTTGGCAGACCCCGTCGGAAGCGACGACCTTGATGTTGAACGAGCAGAATTGAGGAAGAACCTCATTGATCGATCTCTGGATATTCTGAATTCTCACGAAGATGTAACATTTGAGCTGGCTGAGTTGATAAGCGCTGCTATAGCCAAAGCTCCGGAGTCAGGCGCCATAAAGTCAGAGATTGGGTCCACTCTAGTGCAGTCTCTTATATCGCTCCAAGATGAGGACTTCCGGCCCCAGGGAAAGAAAATCGCCGCTTCTGCACATCTCCTAGCCCTCGTCATCCAAGAGAAGGACTTCTACGAGAATATCGTGGAAGAACTGAAGGAGAGCTTCTCAATCCTGCTGGGGTTTATCAAGATCTTCCCAGATCAGTCGCCAGAGGGCTCATCACCATGGATTGGCCAGGTCCTGCTCATTGTTGAACGACTTCTCGCAGAGGACGAGCTGCCCCGATCAATTACGTGGACGCCACCTACTGGTGACAGCCAGGAACTGCCATCTACTGAAGAGCTAAAACTACCCGAACCCATCGTCACAATGGACGAGAGGAACCAGCTATTCGATGCAATCCTGGAGGTTCTTCCCCGCATCGGAAAGGATGAGTCCCTGGCTCTGTCAATTACCCGTGTTCTTGTCATGCTCACTCGCACGAGGAACATTGCACTCAGACTTGCCGAGAAGCGCAATATCCAACGTCTCTTTCTGATGGTCAGGCAGCTCGCTGGCATTACAAACGAAGCCCTGAGAAGTGCCTTTATGATCGTACTGCGGCACATAATTGAAGACGAGACGATCATCAAGCAGATAATGCGAAGCGAGATCCAGTCGATGTTTGAATCGCGAGATCGTAGGCAGACCGATACAACTGGATACACTCGCCAAATGTACTATCTTGCTCTCCGTTCCCCAGAACTCTTCGTTGAGGTCACCAATGAGAAATTGCAGCTACAACGCTTCGACTCGCATCAGCGACCTCAAACCCTCATGCTTAAGAAGGAGGACCCGCCCATCGACTCCGAGGTTTCTGAAGCTTCAGCTTCTAACGGCGAAAAGTCTGAGAGCGACAAGGCCAAGCAGTCCGCTACTCCTAGGATGCTGGAACGAACCAAGACTTCAGACCTCAAGGTGCCGGTAGTCGAAAATTCGGATGGTGTCATCCATTACCTTCTCTGCGAATTGTTAGCCTACAAAGAAGTCGACGACAAGTCAGAGCCACCAAAGAGCACAGAGCATACGGCTGGAGGCCAAGATGCTACTAGAAGCAGTGCAGACGCACCAACTGGCCCTTCTGCATCCAGCTCAGAGCAGAGCAAACCAGAGAAGGTCGAGTTCAAGGCTGAAACCAACCCTATTTACATCTACCGATGCTTCATTCTCAAATGCCTCGCGGAGCTTCTGCAGAGCTACAATCGTACCAAGATCGAATTCATCAACTTCTCTAGGAAAGCCGATCCGCTGGCCGCTACACCCTCCAAGCCGCGATCCGGCGTGCTCAACTACCTGCTAAATGCGCTCGTCCCCATTGGTAGCTTGAATCATGAAGGCGACCTAGCCTTCAAGAAGAAAGTTGCCACTTCCAACTGCGCTATCGACGTGATCGTTTCCTTGTGTGCAAAGACTGGGGAGTTCGGCGTCCCTAAGAATAGCACCACTCAGACTTCGCCATACGTGGAGACGGAGCCCGATCTCCTCTTCGTACGCAAATTTGTGCTCGAGCATGCTCTCAAAGCCTTCAAGGATGCCTCCAGCTCAGATGAGCCTCTTGACCTCAAGTACTCTCGGTTGCTCAACATCTCGGACATATTCTCGAAAATGGTCTCTCAACGCGCTGATGGTACTATGCTTAGCCAGAACGCTGAACTCACACCACCACTCAAGCAGATGGCAAAGATCATGTACGAGAAGAACTTCATCACCATTCTCACGTCAGCTATTGCAGATGTTGATCTCAATTTCCCAAATGCGAAGCGCGCGGTTAAGTATATTCTTAAACCCCTTCGATGGCTCTGCGCTGTTGCCGTTGACTTGAGCACTCATTACGACACTTCCTCGACTGTGGACACCTCGGACGAGTACGAGATTTCATCCGCATCTGATGATGATCTGGTAGATGCTACCCGCGAGGAGACTCCGGACCTCTTTCGCAATTCGACCCTAGGATTGTACGAGCCAAATGAGTCTGAGTCGGAGCCTTCGGACGATGAAGATGATGGAGAGATGTTCGAAGACCAGTTCGCTGACGACATGGAGTACGACGAGGATATGGCCGACGAGGACGTGGTCTCAGATGAGGATGATGGAATGGGCGAGATGGGACCCATTGAAGGGCTCCCTGGCGACGTTGGGATGGACATGGACGTTGAAGTCATCCTTGAAGACGAAGGAGAAGAAGTCATCTCTGGAGAGGATGATTCAGAGGACGACGATGATGACGATGACGAAGACGACGAGGAGGAGGAGGACGATGATGATGACGATGACGATGACATGCACGATATCGAAGAAATAGAAGATCTAGAGGAAATGGATGGTGATGACGAGAACGGTAGTCTCGTTGATGCTCGCGAGGGCAGCTGGAGTGACGACAACGGAGATTTCGGCGGCGCGGTCGAGGTCGACGATGGGCATGGGCATGGCGGCATGGGTGTTTTTCTGGACCCGCCTCAAATACTCGAACAGATCGACCAGATTCGCGAGATGGGTGGCCCAGACGATTTTATGGACGATGACATGCAGGAGGACGATGGTAAGCCGCTGTTTTCCGGATGGATGTTTGCTACTTTCTAACACACCGCAGATGATGAAGACGAAGAAGAGGACTATGAGGATGAGGATATTGTCTACCATCCTGGCATTGAAGATGACGAAGACGGCATGGGAGACATGGGCTGGGGATGGGACGAACCAGCACCGCCTGCTATTCGCCACACCCATAGACTCAACCCATGGATGTTCCCTGGCGGCCCCAATGACCGCATTCTCGTCCCCGCATATCGATCTCATCGTGGCCCAGGAGTTGGTCCGCGTCAGACAGATGACGGTGTTAACCCACTGCTTCAACGTGGTGGGCGCGCCTCGGGCCGTGATATGGCCTTTTCAGGCTTCCGCAATGAGGGCATGAGCGACTGGGTCCATGCTATTGATGCACGTGGCCCTCGAGTGTTACCTACTGATAGTCCCGTAACTTTCATCAGCAATTTGCTCAATGCCATGTCACAAGGAACCGGAACTACGCTCCATCAACACAACGGAGCTCTGCATCTTTCGTTCAATAACGTCAATCTTCCTTCTTTCTTACCTCCGCCTTTCGACCCTGCGTTGCGCGCCCGCGACTTCCAACGCGCCCGGGAGAATCACCTTTCCCGTTCAGCTCGAGAAGACCCGCAATCGGCTGTTCATTTCTCCAAAGCATTCACAGGTCAGCGATGGCAAGAAGAGGCGAGGATTCTATACGGCCCCAATGCGATCGAGAAGAGTCAGCGCGTTGTCAGCTCAATTCTCAAGCTGATGGTACCTCCTGCGATCGAAGCGGCCAAGAAGCGACAAGCCGAAAAGGAAGCTGAGCAGGAACGCAGACTCAAAGAAGAACGTGAGCGCAAGGAGCGCGAAGAGCGTGAAGCGAAGGAGAAGGCCGAGCGTGAGCAACGTGAACGTGAAGCTGCAGAAGCCGAAGCCCGAGCTGCAGAAGGCAACACGGAAGAGCAGCCAGCAGAAGCTCCTCCAGCCGCCGCTGATCAAGCGATGGAGGGTGTTGAAACTCAAGCTCCTGCAGAGCCGGCGGCAGAAGCTACTGGTGGTTCGTCGGAGACACAGCCTCGGGTCATGTACACTTTCCGAGGCCGCCAAGTTGACATTACCGACCTCGGCATTGATGTGGACTACCTAGAAGCCTTGCCGGAAGATTTGCGCGAAGATGTTCTGGCTCAGCAATGGCAGCAGCACCGACAACAACAGGCAGCGCAAGCAGAGGCGAACACACAAGCTGGCCAGAATAGCGAGCCTACGGACATCAGCGCAGAGTTCTTGGATGCGTTGCCACCCGAGATCCGAGAGGAACTTCTCGCGCAAGAAGCTCAAGAACGCCGACGCCGTGATCGGGAAGAGACCCGTCGTCGAGCTCAGAATCATGGAAGCGTGCCTCGCGCTGAAGACATGGATCCCGCAACCTTCCTGGCAACACTTGAGCCCAGCCTTCGACAAGCCGTTCTGATGGATCAAGATGAAGACGTCCTGGCTCAGTTGCCGCCGGAGATATCTGCTGAAGCTCGATCTTATGGTGGAGATCGTCGCCTTCACCAGTTCAATGATTTTCTCCCTCCTGGTCATCGCCGTGGTGGTGATCGTCGAACTGCACAGGATGAGCTGTCTCCAAAGCGGAAAGCTCGTCCTTGCGTTCAGATGCTGGACAAAGCTGGTGTAGCTACGCTGTTGCGTCTCATGTTCATTCCCCAGACCGGCAGCGCCAAGCTCAGCCTTAGCCATATTCTGAGGAACGTATGCGAAAATCGACAAAACCGCGCCGAGGTGATTAGTATACTTCTATCCATCCTACAGGACGGTAGCGCGGACGTCACAGCTGTTGAGCGTAGCTTCTCCCAGTTGTCGCTCCGAGCTAAGCCAGCACCAAACACACCAGGTCCGGAGAAGACGCCGAAGAGCATTCGCAAGACCGCTGGTACCCTCTCAATCAATTCGGAAACCAGCCCTCTGATGGTTGTTCAGCAGTGCTTGCATACGCTGTGGCAACTTACGGATAAGAACCCTCCGGTCTGGTCATTTTTCTTGACTGAGCACGAAACCGCAGTTGGCTTCAAGAGCAGGGCCAATCGCAAGGGCAAAGGCAAAGAGGTCAAGGCTACAAAATATCCTCTTAACGCGCTCATGGGCTTGCTTGATCGGAAGCTGATCATTGAGAGCTCTTCGATCATGGAGCAGCTAACAACACTCCTTCGCGTCATTACAGGGCCACTGCAAGTGCTAAAGAAGGAGAAGGAGAAGGAGAAAGTCGCAGAACAAGCTAAGGAAGAAGCCGCCGCCACCACTGAAAGCCAGACTGCCGATGCCCCAGCTGCTCCTACGGAGACAGCCGAATCCCGTCCTGAGGATCAAACACAGGTAGACACCGAGATGATGAGCCCGGCCGAAGCTTTGACGGAGGAATCTGCTACCAAAGAAGACGCCAGCTCTTCTAAACCGGAAGCAGCCAAGGTGACTGATGACGAGAAGTCGAAGAAACACCGTACCCTTGCACCGCCAGATGTTCCGGAAAACAACCTACGACTTGTGGCGAAGATTTTAGCAGCTCGAGAATGCAGTAGCAAAGTATTCCAGGAGACGCTATCCGTCATTAGCAATCTGTCCCCCATCCCGGGCGCAAAGGAAGTATTTGGCCGAGAACTCTTGAGCATCGCCCAGGATCTCGCGCGTTCAGCTCTCAAGGACTTAGCGACCTTGACTGTTCAGGTTTCAAAGGCCGAGACCCCGACCGATGTGCAAGGTATGGCTCTTTCAAAGTTCTCACCGGCTAGCGCCGATCAGGCGAAGCTCCTGCGAGCACTTACGGCGCTTGACTACCTCTTCGATCCCACGCGCGACAACAAGGACAAAGGTGCTGAACCGCTCGATCAGAGCCAAAAGGAGGACATTCTGCTCAATTTGTACGAAGATCCAACGTTCGGACCATTATGGAACAAGCTGAGCGAGTGTCTTACCATCATTCGTCAGCGAGGTAACATGCTCAACATTGCGACTATCTTGCTGCCGCTCATCGAAGCTCTGATGGTGATTTGCAAAAACACCACGCTCAAGGATACGCCTCTGAGCAAGATGTTACCGAGGGAGTTCGCACTGTCGAGTCCGCCACCAGAGTCTAGGATGGAGAACCTGTTCTTCACGTTCACCGATGAGCATCGCAAAATCCTCAACGACTTGGTCAAGCAAAACCCCAAGCTGATGAGCGGCACTTTTTCCCTTCTGATCAAAAACTCCAAGGTCCTTGAATTCGACAACAAGCGTAACTATTTCAACAGAAAGCTACACTCTCGCGCTAGCGATCGCGAACGCCACCCACACCCACCGCTCCAGCTTCACATTCGCCGCGATCTGGTATTCATGGATTCGTTTAAGTCACTCTATTTCAAGACCGCCGATGAGATGAAGTATGGCAAGCTCAGCATCCGCTTCCACAATGAGGAGGGTGTTGATGCAGGTGGCGTTACTCGCGAATGGTTCCAGGTCATCGCACGCCAGATGTTCAATGCCAATTATGCCTTGTTCGTCCCAGTCGCTTCGGATCGTACAACTTTCCATCCGAATCGGCTAAGTGGCGTCAATCAGGAGCATCTGATGTTCTTCAAATTCATCGGTCGCGTCATCGGCAAGGCCTTGTATGAAGGACGTGTGCTAGACTGTCATTTCAGTAGAGCTGTATATAAGCGCATCTTAGGTCGACCAGTCAACCTCAAAGACATGGAGACTCTCGATCTGGAGTATCACAAGTCCTTGGTCTGGATGCTGGAGAACGACATCACTGACATCATCACCGAGACATTCTCAGTGGACGTCGACAAATTTGGCGAGGTGCAGACCGTCGATCTTATCGAGAATGGCCGCGACATTCCTGTCACAGAGGACAACAAGCACGAGTACGTTCGCTTAGTGACTGAACATCGTCTTACAGGGGCTGTTTCAGAGCAGCTAGACAACTTCTTGAAGGGCTTCCACGATATCGTACCTGCGGACCTGGTATCTATTTTCAGCGAACAGGAACTTGAACTCCTCATCTCTGGTCTCCCCGAGATTGATGTGGACGATTGGAAGAACAACACCGAGTACCACAACTACACCGCCGCTTCACCGCAAATCCAATGGCTCTGGCGCGCGATCCGTTCCTTCGATAAAGAGGAACGCGCAAAGTTGTTGCAGTTCGTCACGGGTACTAGCAAGGTCCCGCTCAACGGTTTCAAGGAGCTAGAGGGTATGAATGGCTTTTCGAGATTCAACATCCACCGTGACTATGGAAGCAAAGAACGTCTTCCATCCAGTCACACATGCTTCAATCGTAAGTTTACTTTGATCTCTATTGTCACTGGGGTGCAGTCGCTAATGATCATGACAGAGCTCGATCTTCCAGAGTACGAGTCCTACGAAGATCTCCGCAAACAGCTATACACAGCCATGACAGCTGGCAGCGAGTACTTCGGCTTCGCGTAAACACTTCATCACAGTGCAAACATGGATTGGGACAGGCAGAGAGTTCAGATTGTACAGCGCGTTCAGGGTTTTGAGAGTCTTTTCTGAACATCGGTAGCATTGCAGGCGCTTTTTGGCAATGAAGACATGCTCAGCATCGGAGGACTATCAGCATGTATCAGTAAATTTGGGGCTGGGCGTATATGGTGACTATGGTGGATAGCAGAAAAGATAGCCTGATGGTCTTCATCATGTGGGCGGTCTCGGGAGTGCAGACCTGGATCGTTCGTGTGTTTGGGGATCGGAGGGTTTGGTGGGAGGGGTGGGGGAGTCTTTTCTTTGTGATTATTGAGGACAATGAGTATAGGTAGCTTTTAGTACTTAGAATGAGTTCTTATGACTCTGTATGTGGTTTGTGCTGTGACTGTGTATGGTGAAGTGCAATGGCCTCTTAAGTAATCTATGCATGCTCAATACTCCCGTAAGATGATAGACTAGAATTATCCCCTTATACGCATATTTTATTGCTATGGTTGCTCTCCGAGACGATCCCCATCCGGATCCCGACCATTCAGAACCCATGTCGGAATTGGCGCCTCCTGTCTAAATTTTGAAGACCCATAAAAGCGCCCACGACGGAATTAACTTGACCCACAATACTAGCATCTCCGATATGTCTGTCCATGCCAAAGATGAAGTGGGTCGTGTGTGATATCAAAATAAAAGCCGTCCAGTGATTGAGAAGTGAACCAAAAAATGAATCGAAGGTAGGAGTAGGAGACGTTCAGTGTCTCACTTTCTTTGTAATTCGGTCCGATGCAGAGTCTTCGAGCACGCGCTTCACCTCAGCAAGCGCAGTAGGAGGCTTTAGTACCGCCATCAGAGCTCGTTGGTCCTTCTCCTGAGACTCAACCCAGACGTGGTCGTGCGGGAATAGGCCTTTGTAGAGGCCTTCGTAAGAGATAGGGTCTATCAAAGTTAGTATGGTGTTAATACCAATGTAAGAAGACAGTAGTGACTCACTCCATCCCTCTGGGTGCGGTTGGCTAAAGACGGCAAGAACGTCCTCATAACGCGGTCCTTCTGCAATTTGTAAGTTCGGCTTGACGTGCAAATGCTGACACATACGCAGTACTGGTGGAGGCTCTTGGTAGATCTCCAGATCGTTTGCGCAGACTGGCTTGTCGACTGAACCGCAGAATGCACCGTCCTCGTCTCGAGAGACCACTGGGAAGTACTTGGTGTTCAGGTCAATGTCAGTGATGATCGCCCTTCCGCTGCCGACTGTGCACGTGGTGAAAGGACAAGGACATTGAAAATCTGAGGTCCTATGTTAGCGTGATGTGAGCACAAAGAGAATTCATGTTCTCAAACCTGTCGAGGTTGGTCTGTGGACCCTCATGCTCCTCCCCGTGCAATTGGCAGCATGGCACACTACTCTCATTGCCTTCTGTGAGCTCAAAAGGGACTCTCGCGAAGTCCAGGACACAATCAACTGGCTCTTGTCTGCACTGGTAAGAACCTTGATAGCTCGTGGGATTTGGCGGAGTTTCGTCTCTGCAATACGTCTAAGATAGTCGATACCTGACGTGTCCAGATTGTTGAAGAACCCGATGCGGATGATCTCATCTAGGATTCTGATAACGGCATGGTCGCAGAAGAATGGTCCGTCCGCAGTCACTATGCCGTCTTCTTTGGCTTCGCAGAATGTGCCTTCATGTGACCCCTCGTAGGTGAGTAGCCTGTCGTTAATTATGAACCTACCGTCCTGATAGTCAATCTTGATGCCCAGATTGCGCGCACTGACTGGTACCACAATCTTGTCGCTCAACGAGGGGTTCAGTGTGAACAATGCGTTCACGCCTTTCACAACCTGTTGAGCGAAGTCGGTGTCCCCAAATTCGACTCTTTCGGCTTTACCAAATCTACGACGACATTCTTCCCTCGGGGAACGGCATAGATGAACGTTCTTGAGGACGTCCCACAGGCCGCGTTCCAGGGGTTGCGCCTTCTTACCAAGCTGCTGTGTAATCACCTCTGAGGCCTGAACTGCATGTTAGTCTATTAGTGTCGTGGTCGAAGGGGTATGTGACTTACTCCCGAGTCGTAGTATGGGCAATAGTAGAATGTATCGGACCCTTCCTCCACTTTTCTCATGAACGACCATACCAACGAGACGACAGCCGTGTTCATATGCTTCCACACAGAACCGGCATCCGCCGCTGTGTCGAAATGCCCTCTCAGTAGCTCAACGTATCTTTTGAGTAGCTCATTCTTGCCGCTCTTGTTCTCTTCGAGCAATGCGGCGGCCCAGATTGCGGCGATCATTTTAGCTTCCTCGTTGGCGTTTGCGAGAGTTCCTCTGTCTCTTCCGGTCTTTGCACCCCTCAGGTTGTAGCAATAATGAAACGGCTTTTCAGATTTGCTACCATGCGGTAGCTTCATACTATGCAGGAAGATCTGATTGTTGTATTTGGGATCCCGAATAAGGTCGCCCGAGTCCGTCGAAACCACATCTGATGGAGGATTGATGTCGAGGCTCTGCTCCAGGCATTCTTCAAACTCGGCAAGATCCACTGGCCTTGTCGATACCGTCTCGCCTGTTTGTGCGAAACAAGTGACAGATTCGCCTATCACGACAGTGACATCCTGCCATGGTCGGTACTCTGGTCCTCTTGGTTTGCCTTCGGAGTCTGCCAGTCGTGCTCGTGCTTTAGCGTCGTGCAGGTCTTTCTCGGGGATTCGATGGATCCAAGCCACGAGCTCCTTCTTATGATCCCATTGAAAAGGTATTCGCACGCTGCAGGTGATGATGCTGAAGCTATGGTTGAAGGGAGACTTGCGAAAAGTCTGAGCGGCGGTTTTCGCGCCTTCTCCATGTTGACCTAACAGGGTGTTGTCGTTGGCTTTGCTCGTATTGCCGAACTTTAGATTGTCCTTACGAAACATCGCATCAAAATTGCAGATGTATACAGTACCAACTCCGGGATTATCAACGCGTGGCTTGAAGTGAATGAATCCTCGTAGCGTCTTGATCTTATCCGTTCGATCATAAGCTAGCCAGAACCCCCCCTTCTTGGTGTTGGTCTTGATCACCATGAAGTTCTGCTCTCTCATTCGAGTAACCTTCAAGATCTCGTCTTTCCTGTTAAAAAATTAATAGGTTGTGGTCTCCAGGGAATACTGGAGGTCATACCAGTTTTGGATGGTTTCGCGGAAGCCTTCTTTGATGCCCCAATGTGGCAGGTAGTGAGGGTCGAGATTGAGGTAGTATTTTGCGCGGGTGGCAATACCCTCATAGCCGCCACCCTCTTCATGATAAATCAATCCGTCATCGGCATAGTTCTTTTCTTCGCTGGAGTCTTCGCTCATGGTTCTCGAAGTACGCCCACGGGGCTTTGGCTTAGAAGCGTGATCGGTTGATTAGATGTAGTGGAATCAACGTCTTTGGGTTGCAGTCAGACCTTGTCGGCGAGGAAAATATCAAGCAGCAGGTGGGCGCGATTGAGTATGGCGATCGCATTTATATAGTCGAAATAGTGGCAACGAAAGTGAAAGAACTGAGCCCTTATGAGGACAACGTATAAGAATAACGAGACTCTATATTGGAGGTGAGAGTAAAGCTCTGGTAAAGGATTGAAAAGTTCTAATCCGCTACGTTGGCCTTGCAGACTAAATCTTCACAATTCGGCGTATCTTACCTATAGTGCAATTAATTATGAAAGGATTAGGGGCAAATTGTAGCCATAAATTTCAGAATGGACTAACTGTCTGCTTAATGGGGTTAGCTCTCCAATATTGTTGACATTCACTTGTTAAATACCGTAAGTGTCGACAATATCCTTCCCCCACTTGAGCCTTTTGTAAAGTACTACCTTCATCGATAAATGTTCTAAAGAAGCACTACCCACCTATACCGCATTTGTTGTTGTGAATGTTAAGTAAGTTCGATGCTAGTAGGTATATATTGCTATATCTTTTATTTTAGAGCTCAGATTAGGTGAAGGCAAGCGAATTGCGGGTAGAGGGCTGGATAATAGTCTCTATTTGTATCTTCGCGAGAACACTATCGTGGGATGTAAAAACAATTATAGATACTTAGCTAGTACTATACTCTACCTAGGTTTATATCAGGGATGTATGTATTATACTTTAGATTAAAAGGTTTACCTCTTCCTGCGAAGGAAGCGGGTATATAGCTACAGCAAATAGATCTTCTAATACTCTGATGTAGCTAGTAATAGAGAGGCAATCCTGCGGTAAATTATTAGCATGATACTACTACGGAATAGAATGTAGTTAAACGTACAAAACGACGCCGTTGACCAACCGAGGTAGGAACTGTAAATACAGCGCTAAATTTTTAGTAAGATATATATATTTCAATTCAGAAACAAAACAAAGAGCATATGTAGAACACTGACCTATAACTGAATAAAACTTGATTCGCTTTAAAATTCGCCTCATCTTCAAGAAAATATGGCTACAGCTAATCACCAAGAGTACGCCTCAACATCAAGCTCAAACTCCGTCCTCGCCGTCCTAGCAGCCTTTGCAACAGCCGCTCTCACATCATCACAAAGACTTCCCGGCCCCGACACGACCACGCCCACTCGTTCCCATCCAGCTTCGACCTCGTCGGCTAGCAGCTGCCCCACATCGAGCCGACTACCAACTCTTATGTCCTTATCTGCAATCCCGCTCAAAGCGCCTTCCAAATCATTGACTAAGCATCTCGCAGACTCTTTAATGCTCCATGCCAACTTGATGTTCCAGTGATTGTTGGCGAAAGGCAGGAGTCCGGTAATACCTATGCCACCGCTGATGAGTAGCAACCTATCGCAGCGAAGAAGCTCATGTGTTGAGTTGTTCGGATACGAGCCTTCGATGAATGTGAGTAAACTGTCGTTCGCGCGAAGATGCCTTGTCACGCCCGTGGACTTGCGCACGTACAGTGTCAAGCCTGCAGCATGGTAGTGAGGTTGCAACGCTTGAATATGAGGCTTGATCTGACCGTGCTTCTCGATATCGGGGTGCTTCTCAGATGGACCTGCTGAGCTTTGACTTTGTGAGTCCGAACCGATCTGTGAGGTTGGAGGATGCAGCAGCGGCGTCGATAGCACTGAGAACGGATGGTTCTCCCACGGACGAAGCGGGTTGAGGGTTGGGAAGTACACGTAGACATGCTTGCCGGGTTCAGAGTCCCAGCGGACGCCGGGCACATCGATGCGCACATAGCTTTCAGTCAACTCTGTGACCTGGGCACGTCGAGCTCCAACCATAGCGACTCGCGCGAGGCGAAGCAATCGATCCGCAAACCAGAGGCCACAGACGATCATGAGCCAGATTTGATAACCTGCTAGAAACTTGTACAAGTCGTAGCAGTGATACCATAATGAGACAATGAGAATAACAGTAAAGGCAATATGCTTCAGGAGAAAGATCTCATAGGCGTAGTTACGAATGAAGAGTCCGCTGCCGAAAGTGAGAATCAAGGCTGCAAGGGTACCCACGATTCCCCAGATCCAGTACGGCATCTTGACTTGCTCTTCGTAAGTTCCGCTCTCTTTGTAGGCGAAGACCGAAACAATAGAATGGAGGATTGCTTGCAGGGTAAAGACGCGGGCAACCCATCGGTGCAAGACCAGAAATGTAGAGTGGGACCAATTGGTGAGCCAAAGGAGGATGTCGTTACGAGCCGAAAAGAGGAATATAAGAGGCGCCATGATGACTGGATAAGCACCCGTGCGATAAAGAATGTAGGCCATAATTTCTCGCCATTTAGTTGAGTACCACGCGTTCGGCTGCTTGGAGTGATAGCCAACTGCCTAGCCCCAACGGGTAAAGCGTTCCTGCCGATCGTGCATGTATATCACCTCCTACGCCAGGCCTCTGTGTCGTCCTAGAGCGACCAATAAATACGAGTCTAGTGCGAGCCCCGAATGAACATTGTGGGGAACTTACTCGCTTCCAGACCCTCGGTTTCGCTTGAGTTTACCTCAAACGACTGACGGCGTCGAAGAGTAGCGCTTCAGCATCGCCCTGCCTGTCTAGCATTCGCCTTGCTCGAGTAGCATACGCCCTTCTCATCGCTTGTTTGCTGAAGAGGCTCCATAGTACCTCAGGTTTGAGCAAGTTCCTGTTCGTCATGAATCCGTATCGAAGAGGTTGTTCGGAGAACGAATTGCGGAGATCGGCGATGGCGACTAAGCGATTTTTCTCATTGTACCGAGTGACCGAGTAATTCTGTGGTTATCTTCAGCCAGAGAAGAATAGGACAACCGATTACAGCAGTGATACCATAGTACTATACTAATTCTCATACATGTTGGCCAGAACGTTCGATCCACCTTCAATTTCAGGACGCTTCTTTCCGATGGGAGAGTGCCAGTCAACTCAAGGACAAGGCATAGAGAAAAAGACATATGGAGCTAGGTATCTAGACAACAAATTCAAGTGCCTCGTTAGCCTTCGGCAAGTCCTAGGCAGCAGGTTCGGTGCCCCTTTCAGCAAATTTCACCCGCTTCAGAATACCGCGCATTTTCTCGGTTGCTGGTCTTTTGCCCTTGGGTTTTTGTCCCGTTGGCTTGGGCCTCAGAATCAGTGTCCCATCGTCTGTCCCATCACGTGTACGAAAGACATCAAACTGTTCCAGGACTTCGTCGTCCAAGTCGAGGTCACTTGGTTCGACTCGTGCTCCCAGGCCTAGCAGTGTTAGTGGTAGTCAAGTGTTTCAATGATTCTACCCGGCGACTTACTGTATTGCTCATTTGCTGGCGGTACAATTCCAACTGTGGACGGCCCCGCAAGGCTAGGCTCAGGCTCTTGTGATATATCGGGTCGAGCATTAGCTAAGCTTCTCGTACGAGCCCTACTCTAAGATCGCATTCTACGGATCTCTGGCGATTGTTAGTTAGCAAAACATCAAGCAGAGACTAGACCTCCAGCTTACCTGGTTCGATTTCTTCCTGCTCGATGTGAACTTCCTCGTCCTTGATGTGAACACCCTCTTCCTTGATGCGACCGGGCGCAACCGGTTTAGGATGCAATGCAAAGAACGCTCTCATCTCATCATGAGCGACCTTTGGAAAATATATTCTGCCCAGATCTAGACCAGTGAATGTCACCGAAGTAGAGCCAGTGTGTTGATACTTGTACGGACATCTACACTTCAAGCATCCGCAGAATTTGACCTCTACTTCATATTAGCTTTTGAGGGTGACCCCAACACATGATGTTTCAGCCTTACCGTCATCGATGCATCGAAGTCTGTAGTTCTTCGGGTTGTTGGCAGAGGTATCTGGTTCTTTATTGCATCTAATCGCATGGAGCGTTATGGCGACCTGGGTGTTCATCATGATGGTCGGGTCCGAGAACGTCCATGAGACCGTAACTTCACCCCAACGATCGTTCGGCGGGCACTCGATGGCCTTGGGCATATGGGCGAGCCGTGACCTGAGGATATCTTCCTGTGCAAAGCGGAATTTGACTGCCTCCGAGGACCAGGCGGCGATATCAACATTCAACTCATCCCGTGCATGCTCGAGCATTACTGAAATGGCAGGAAGTCTGCTAGTGGCGTTAAATTCATCCCAGTCCGGTTCATATGGCGATGGCGACCGTGATGGCGTTGTATTATCTTCGTTATCCAGATCCGTGTCAGATCCAGAACCTGGCAAACGACTTTCGATCTGCAGTAATAGCTCTCTGTTCTCCTGCAACCATTCGACACAGACTGTTCGCCGTTTTTCGAGTTCCTGCAGTTGGCCTTGAATATCTGCATCAAGTAGCTCCAGAAGGTGGATTATAATGTGATCGCAGACAAAAGATTGGTGGGTCTCTCTAGCGACATCCTGACAAGCAACACCACGGTGAGCACCATTGCGTTTGAGGTACTCCTTATGTATCTTCCACTTCTTTCCTTGCAACATGTAGGCTTGCTCAGGAGCTGATGTTCCGGCTGTAATAAACTCGATCGTCGTGCCTTGAGTTGCCTGATTGGCCTGTAGACAGGACTGTAGTATCCATTGAATATTCTTGGAGAAAGAGTCGGAGGGACACTGCACAATTGGGGCTTCACAGAACCTATATCTTTGTTCCTCCCGAGGGGTACGGCAGTGAACATGGCACCAGAGAACATACCAGCATGTGCTATCAATTGCTATTGGCCGCATCTTCAAGTTCTTGCTTATAAAATTTTCTTCCTGGCAAATCCGTTAGTCAACTTATCTAATATTTCGCAGAACAACACCCACAGCCTAATCTTCCTCATCTACCTTACGCTCAGAGAAAAATGGACGTCTTTTGCCATGCCTGTAGTGCATTTTTCGCACGTGTGCCCACAGAGACTCGACGTCTGCGCTATCGGCACCAGAGATGTCGTAACGACGCCCCATCATCGAATTGTGTCTGCAATAGATGAATGAATGTTTGCGAAAATCGATTTCTAAAGTAGATTAGCCGAAAACTATGGTCTGGCATCTGCCCAAGTCAAGGGATGTGGCATCATTGTTACTGGTACCGTTGAGAAGTTCCGGAATCTGGACTACATCTAACGCATGATCGGATGACATATGCTGGTGGTCTTCGGTCGCAAGCATACGGTGGTGCTTTGTGACGATTTGCTTGACATTCTTGAGTCGAAAGGTTCTGGTGGTGCCTTGAGGCCTCGTACATATGAACTCCTGCTTAGTAATAAGTAGTGGTATTGCATGGACTGATCAAAGACAGTCCTTCTCTTCGCAGTCATCCACCAATTTTGACAAGGATAGTAAGGACTTACGTAAGGAACATTCAGAGATAATAAGGTGCTTGGAAATCAATACAAACCTACTGGGGACCTCAGGACGTACCGTCTAGGCTCGTAGTACACCTCCCGCCCCGGCTCGGCTTTGTAGCGTACAAGGCTTGCACGGGCCCACAAGAGGTCTTTTACAAGAGAAAATAAACTTCGCGCTACAAAGCCGAGCCGGGGGTGGGGGGGGGGGGGGGCGGGAGGAGGGGGTTATAGCCAGTTTCCCCAAAGGACGCAATGAGATCAAAGCACCGCGAACAGCCCGCGCTACCTATAC
>ML977379.1:0-64712 GCA_010015825.1 Lophiotrema nucula
ATACAGCGTCCTGGAGAAATAGTATACATTTCGGGCTCCACTTACTCCTTCGGAGTCAATCTGGGTTCTAATTGTAGTGAAGAAAAAATTTATAAAATAATTGAATTAAAATCTAGAGATCGAATTGGCGCCATCAGCCGAAGAATTATCGCCCTTACAGACCTTGAGCCCGGCCTCGCCTCTTTTTGAACGTGAGAGTAGTGCTTCCCGAATATCCACCATCCTCACGTCAAGTACGGATTCGCCCCTGATCTCGCCTTTTGCGGATGAGCATCCTCGAAGCGATTGTATCATTGAGTCAATCAACCCCCCTATCCTTGACACCCAGGCTGCCTCTGGCGTTCAATCAGCGCAATCTTCCGGTAATCTCTCGATGCCCGACATGGACGAGCACGTCGTAGGGTCTCGGCACGCGCAGGACCAAGAGCAAGTTAGAGAACGCATGCTCCTACTGATACATTGAAGCTGTGCCAATGAGACTGCTGATAGTATCGGCGAAGATAGTTACCCTACACCTCGTTCTAATCAGTCGATTAAGCGTTCATCGTTCAATTCGGAGTCCCGCTGGGAACACTGCCTCATACGAGCCTTGCAGGAAGCTGGTTTTGCTGTCCGCCAAACTCAGGCCACTCTGCAAATGTGGAGCAACCACCCACATGGATTGAAAGCTGCACAAGCTATGCGAGCGGTTCAATGGGTGTGCGAAGTAGCCAATACTCGGATGCTGAAGCAGTTAAGAGACGCGATGAACACATCGTTAGATTTCCAAAAGCTTTCTACATCAGACGCAGGGACTACTATAGATCGACTAGTAAGAACATACCTAGAGTGCGAAAAGCTTTTCACTAGGGCATCTCTAGACCTTCGATTCGATCGACTTTTTTTATTACACTGACTTTGGATGGATCTGCGGATCGCTCTGGAACAAGAAGGACTTCTTATTCTGGGGCTTCCCGATAAGGGCATCATGCAAACGAAACTATACCGCGAGGTTAACAAACGAATGTCTAACCTTACGGGTAAAGACTGTTGGAAACGTAACATCCTACGGGGAAGGATAATAAGCTTGCTCAACCTAGACTAGAGTAGGTAAGTATGTGTCCTCCCCTCCATATGTCTGAACGCCTGCTCGAACTGTTGCTCGGCGTCAAGGACGGCCTGGCGCGTGTGGTCAGCCATGCGGCGAGTCTGGGCGTCCCTCTGCTCGTGACGTTGCTCGACTCCTTCTATACCCCACTCAGGGGGTATGCTCGCGCGATTTCCAAACTCTTTTTGGCTTGCTCTTTGGTGAAGAGAGGAGCGTCCCGTTTTGACACACCCCTGTACCACGTTTGTTCACGTAGCTCAAGCAGACGATCAGCCGAAACTGTTGTCACATAGCCTTGGTTGAACCCATCCAGAACCATTCAAGAATCCTCGAAGCGCGCTGCGCGTCCATTGGTCAAGCACGCGAGAACAAGAAGCACCTCACACCCTCAAGCAGACGATCTACTAGTTTAGCTTTTGCAAGCCATCGCGTAGCTTCTGTGATCGTCTCCCTATTCCAAAATGTCTCTCCACATTTGACGACGCTCTGTCCGTCCGTGATTTCGAATACCATCCTGATCAAAGATATCAATAAAGGTGCAAATGAGCACTCTCTATGAAACTGTGTGAGGTGGAAGGAGCTGCGCAAGGTGGAGGAGCTGCGTGAGGTGGATAAAAAGGGCGCCATCCGAGTCAACTCCCCATCTCCGCGGCTCCCCAGATTTCCAGCATATTTCACGCAGCTCCCCAATTTCGCGCAGCTCCCCAGTTTTGCGCAGATCCCCCATCTCGCGCAGCTCCCCCACCAACGGTCGATTGGCTCGGCGCAGCTCCTCCATCTCGCGCAGCCACCCAACTTTGCGCGGCTCCTCTATCTCGCAGCCCGTGGGGATATCAAGGCTGTAGCCACAATCAGCACAGGGCTGCGAAAAGCATTAAATAGTTGGCTCAAATTCCTCGTGGACAATGTAGTTCAGCACGACTCTGCTTCGTTACGAGTTTTGTCTCTACCCCGCCTTTTTTTCTTTTTTGTTTTGTTTTCTTTCTAAGACTAAAAAGGCATGGTGCGGAACAGAGGAGGTTACCTAAAACAGGCACCCGTGCCACGACAACTAAAAAGTTACGCTTCTTCAGTCCACAACGGCAGACTGCCAACAGAAAATCACACCAAGCCAGCCACTCAATCAAGATATCGAATTGTTGCTCCCAAACTACCAACAATGTCGAAGTAAGAGGTTAACCTGCTTCCTGATGCTCGTATTCTCATGCCTTTCAATAGTAAAGACACCAGAGTGTATCTCCAGCAACTCTTGGGAGATCCTTGGTCCGTCTCCCTCGACGACTCGGGCGAACAAGGTCATCTCTCCATTTCAAAAGATTCCGTCACCGCATTCCATGTGCTACTTCTCCAGGACGGCGACATCGAGGACGCAAAACACATCGCCGCCCAGGAAGTTCTGTACAAGAGCACGGCAATGGATGCTGTTCTCAACTTCGCCATCTATCACTCTACGGAAGGAAAGGTGTACTTCTGCGCTATCGATCCGCACGACATGGAAATGAATGACCTGGCCAATTGTTCGGTACAAGATATGTCGAATCGGTTGAAGATGTACGTGGATGCGAATTTTGCTGTTCTGCGTCCACAATGAGGCCAATGGATTTGGAATTCGCAATACCAGAGATACAGTCGGCATGTAACCTCCCCCGAAAGGACACAAGTGTGGGAGTGGGCGCCGGAACAGCCGCAACAGCCGCAACAGCAGCAGCAGCAGCAGCAGCAGCAGCAGCAATAGCAGCAATAGCAGCGATGGCAGTAAGGCGAAGACAGCGGTGTAACGGTTTGGATCAGATAGCCCAGGCAGACAGGCAGATTTACGTTCACTACTAAGACTGTGATACATTTTTTGAATCAATCAATCTCGCCAGTCCCGCTCGTATCCATCTACCTTTCCAACAATCTCCAAACAAGACCAGCAAGCCCATCACTCACTTCAGCCACCAGAATCTTCAAATCCACCCGCTGGAAACGTTTCATACAACTATGAAGTCCGAGACGTTATTTAATCATGTGGAATAGAATACCAGTCTCCAACGCATTGCCCCACCATATCGCCTTCCCTTCATCGCAAACCTCTTCCTTCCCGATAGCCAAAATCTGTGGGAAGGTGCTGGAAGGGGCTTCATTATTGCAACGGATGAACTATTTACATCAGCGGGGCGTGAGACGACTGACCAGTGTAGCTTGTGATATTAACCTGAATATAGGGTATTCGGAATGATGTTCTTCTGCTATGGAGGAGAACGAGAAGCCTTCACAGCTTCACTGTTGTCTTTGAGGTTGAAAGCTGGATATGAGCTCGGAAGAAAATGAGGCGTGCTAGAAGGTGATGCAGTCTGGTTGCGTGTCTAACCCGCTCACCTCTTAACGTTATAACTAAAAGATAAAAGGTGGATTTCCTGCGCGAAATGGTGTAGTGCTAAAACGGCTATGCTACACCTGTTCCCTGCTTGCAGTGTGGGCGCGTACTTTGTTGCGACTGCGTTCGAGGGGAAGCCAGTTTCGCTAAGCACTGTACTCCAATGGTTGCCAGGAGCGAAATTCATCTGTCAGCGCTCGCTGGCACGTGTTGCTGGCCTAGAGATTCGGCTGCAAGCCGCGCATCGACATTCACCAAGATGTCCGAATTTCGCTTTGGGGCATTGAGCACTGGTATGCTAATGTACAAGCTTCTATCGCGCTCGACAACCTAACGGTTCGGGAAAGCGCGTACGGTGTCGCCACGCTGACACAGAGCCGGCATCTGCCTTTCGACAATCCTTTGATATCTCGCTTCTCGTCTGCTCAAGGTTTCATCGAAGCTGATGTCACCTTCTTCGAGCCGTCCCAGTAACAAGCCTTCTTCGAACTCGCAGCCTCCAATACCTATTGCATGAGTGGCATGTCCAGCATCAAGGAGTAGATTGGGCATCGCCGCAACACTCAAGCTTTGTCCCCATCAGCAACACACCTCCTCCTTCGGCAACCCCACCTGCTCCCTAACCATCGTGTAGAATCCTGCTTGGCTGAACCGCGTAGAGATGTCGAAAGCCTGGCCATAATCTCTTCGTATTCGCGCGGATTCAATGGCCGCGTCCAAGGACCAAGAGCCTCACCGCGCGCGCAATGAGGCCATGTCGAGTGTGAACTCTCGAAGACGTTGACAAGCGTTGCGGCAGCGACAGCAGCAGCATGTTGTGTCATTGAGGGACCTGCCTAGTCTGGTCGTTTCGCTCTAGCAGCGTGTATCTGCATTTTGCGATTCGCCGTCGGCAAAGCGGAGATCTCGTGTTGTATCTCGTTGGGGAGGCGACGAACGAAGAGGTACAGAGCTAGAGCTGGCTGTCGGTCTGAGTGTTGCGCTAGTAAAGAAGAGATCGATATACCTATGGGTATTGAAATGCCGTCCTCCTGCCCGCTTCCGAGTCGAGCGAGGCGCTAAAGCCAGCTTGCGAGTAGGCGCAAATGACGTCCGTTTGCTGCCTCTCAACTTCTTCTTGGACGCCCCGGCGGTGGAAGTCCGACGGTGGTTGTTGACAACATTGGCGAGCTTCGAGAGTGAAGGAGTGAAGTAGTGAAGTAGTGAAGTAGTATACTTTGTTCTCCTTGTGGGAGCTGCCCCTGCTCTGGATGCACTGCGCGGCGTCTTTGCGTTTTCCGAGATGGCTGCCAAGAAGACGCTAGGACAAAAATGACCGGATCGGTGTCAAGACGCGTTTCCCCGAGCCTAGGCTGCGACTGCGCGGGGGCATCAGGCAGGTCAGCGAAAGTTTCGTTGCTGAAGTCAAGGAGATATGGAGGGCCACTCAATGGACTCAATGGCACTCCTTTCAACTGACGCGCGGAAGATGAAGTACACAGAGCGCGCAGCTCCTCGCCCAGGAATGCTTGCAGACATCAACATCTAGCATCGCAGCGCTATAGTTGGGATTCGTTGATCAACTGATCCGGCACACTGCTTTCTTCACCCAATCAGAATAGTAATTTCACCTGTGCAGGGAACAGCTAAGCGCAATAAAAATCACAAGCAAAGCGCATGTGAATCCATCGCCGTTTCAGGACCAGTCACAACATTCCAATCCATGGGTTGGTCAACGAGACCGTTCCCGTCAGTCTACAACGAGGATTGACTTCCGCTTTCGTGAACGTTACGAAGTCAATCTCTAGGATCGAAGGGCGTGGAATGCGTTGTGGAATGCGTTATGCTCCTTCAAAAACCTCTCAAAGTCCACAAGCACAGCTTTGACAGCAGTAACGATGGGCAAAGCGACGCCACTTTATTCGCACGAAGAACAGTAAGCAGGCCCCTAACTTCGATGTTCGAAGGCTCACTTTTAGATTCAGCACTATCAACCCTCATAGGAGTCATGGATCCGGGGCTTGCAACGCGGAAGAATGGAACAAGCTCATAGAGGAGCTGAGGAAGTCAGTTGCGGAATTGCTGGATCTGATCGAGGGCAAACAGCACACAATCAAGGGCGCCGTGCCGCCCATTCAGTCTTCAGGGCACAACATATATTGAATATCGATCAAGTTATACAATCAGGACTTTTGCTCTTTAGAACCGTACAAATCCGCTCTGAAGCGAGCGGGAGCGCCTGGCACTTGGTCACAACCGCGATTTAGTCCAGACCTTACCTTCAGCTCGTGATCTGCTAGTCGCTCACAAATGTGATGAACCGGGGCAGCGTGCTGGCGTAGTATCGTGACACTTAGATCTGGCGCTCGCACAAGCAAAGGCTAGCGTATCTTTGACTGAAAATTGGAAAGCTGGTTCGGCGAGAGGCGGTAAGTAACATCACCTGAATTAAGGTAGGCATAACAGGGACTGAACTTGATGTATATAGGAACCTGCTAATCGGCGGATGCGGCAAAGGTTGCGAGGTGAGGTCCCTGTAGCTGCTTTCCGGGTTAGAATTCGGGACATGCGCTTCCTCGCTTCAGTGCGCATCGGGAGGGCGGCCTACTTGAGTACAGTTCTCCGGTCCGCTGACTTGGTTTGCATGTATCTGGGTTCGTATCCAACGAGTTTTGTAGATGCGGCGAAGATTCACTTGAGTTCGCACCTGACGCTGAGCGACCTCCATGTACCAGATGAAAATCGTTTAACTTGCAAATCCGATAGACGTGTTCTACGGCCACCATTAATTCAAATTGCTTCCGTTCGAATGTTCGAGTATCTGCCTCATGCGTGTGCCTTTGTACGTGTAATTATCTGCCTTGCTGCGATTGGAAGGTGCGGATGACGGAGCAAGGCCAATGCCTGCATCGTAGGATCCTCGCATTGCTAGGCTAGTCGCGCTGAAAAGCAAGCTCTATGGGCAACTGAGGAATGCTTTGCCTGGCTTAAACATCTAAATACAATACGTTGATGGCTTGATCGATCGTGCGGCGTGGAGTTGTGGGCTTACTTATCTTGCTTAACGTGCTCTACCTACGCTATAGAAATCCTATAAGACATTGCCGGCTATAGAAGAGAGAAGCTATATAGTAAAGTAAGTATATCAAGTTCTGGATTCATTCGCTCTCCATCCTCTATGGCATTCTTTGGATGGTCTCCAGTTCGGCAATGCGATTGGTGTTAATATCCTGGCCCGATGGCACACACGCGTCGGAGCTGGCTGAACAATCCGCTTTTTATCAAATTTGTGCTCTTTGTAAATGTATAGAAGGTTTGCTAACCACGAACTTGCGGCCTTTTCGTGTTTCCGGTCTTCTTGACACTTCCTTTAACGTTCTTTATCAAGTTCAAGCAGTTGGCTCGAACGAAGACTGACAGGGATGCGGCCAACGCCTCCCATTCTAACGATTCTAAGAACTTTTCCTTCCGGATTCGTCAGCCAAGATGTACCAGTAACAAAGTTTATACGCCAGAAATTCTTATTGTGGTTGAGGTCCGGTTTGTTCTTGTAAGATAAATCCTCTTTTCTGTACGAAGCCACAGCTTCCGGAGATCATCCCAGGCGAATGCTCGGGACGGACCCTTGACTGGAAACGCGGTCAGACCTGGGATGCATCGCGAAGCCGAGTCAATCGATTGGAACTCGATGCCGAGTCTGGCTGGTTAACGTGTGCAAGCTGTGTGGCCTTAATCCGTAATGCTTCCCTTGTCGCACCAATATCGAGCTCGCTCCGTTCCTGCGCTTCTTTGTGGTACTGTTCCCACTCTGGATCCATAGCCATATTGACGCCTTGTTATGCAAGAGTTGCTCGGTGATGAGCTCGTGCAGGACGACGACAACAAGAACCCGACTATAGCTCTCTAACTCGCTGCCGCACGCGCTGCACGCGATGCCTTCCAGGCCGAAGCTAACGAAAAGGAGACTAAGCTTGCCGCTCTTAAGCTGCAGCTTCAGCAGAAGGACAAGGAGCTTAAGAAGGAGAAGACTAATACTATTACCAAGTGTTCTCATGCCTATGGCTCACCGGAGGTTAAGATCGCAGAGTTGGAGGCCGCTCCATCCCCACACCTCGTTGATATCATCTCTGCGGAGCTGCGTTCGCGAGTCACTCCTCAGCAAGCTAGGTTTCGAGGGTCTATGGCGAACGGGTCCGGGGCCGCGCATTCGGGTCGTCTGGGTGTTCTCAAGGTCTTGCTGCCCGACGCTGTATAATTAAGACTGACTAGGCTTTCGCACCGAGTTGGACCGGTTCAGTAGTTGCCCAAAGGATTCGTCGACCTCGAGGTTCGTGGGTGAACGTAAAGCGGGCTGGCTGTAACGAGTTGAAGCGCGCTGGCCGTGAGCAGTTGAAGCGCGCTAGGCCTGAGCAGTTCGGAGGGATCACGCCGTTCTGGCCATGGAGGGCGGAGGATAGGGCATATTTGGATATGTGTTGGGCGTCGATAAGGGCGGAGGTGGCCAGAAAGGATACTGCTGCTGCTGGTTGTTCTGCGCGAACTGCTGGAGGTTGAGCCCTGGATACTTCAGGTTGTCTAGCATAGTGGGCGGTTGACCATCTGAAGAGCCAGCTGCTGCCTGCTGAGGGTGCAACTGTTGTGGGGGAGGCGCGAACGGCAGCCCGTTGAAGCACGCTGGGCCTGCTCAGTTAAAAAGGCGCTGGTCGTGAGAAGTTCAAGCGCGCTAGGCCTGCTGACGAGTTGAAGCTATAAGAAGTTAAAGCGCGCTGGGCCCAACTGTATTACTAACGCTTACGTCCTGATTGCGATTGCGGATGCTGTACCCAAGGAGTAGCCGTTGTCCTCAGCTTGCTTGCTGTCCAGCAGCTCAGCGTGCACTTTGTACGATGAGCTACCACAACAGAAACGTTCGCGCGTACCGCCTTGCCTTGGCGGCTAACAAATCTCAAAGCCTCTAATCCGAACCTCTACAATGGGCCTCCGGGCTACGGTGGATCGCACTCCATGGGCCCTCCGCCGGGCATGTCGAGCCCAGCGCCTGGCTACGCTGGTCCCCCGCCCATTCTCGCCCAGAATGGACCCCCCTCCCCAATCCGGCGCGCCTCTCATCGTCGGCCTCTTCAGCTTGCTTGCTGTCCAGCTGATGCTTCAAGTCATCCTCAGCTTGCTCGGCTGTGAGTAGCGAGAGCAATGGGTTCTAGCCGGCGTTAGGCGACCTCGAAGATCGCTAATCTGTTGATGCTAGAGGTGAAGAAGAGGAGAGGAAGGGGAGGAGTGCTGTTGGGGGCTCGCAGAGTCTTACCGTTGCCGTCGTCGCCTCTGTTGCTTCCTGGCCTCGCACGCGACCCCTGCAAGTCTCTAAGTTACCGCGTGCAGAGCTCGCTGGGTGGGACTGCCTTCGTCGTGAAACCCACGTACGGGCGTTGATGGAGGAGAGGAAGGAGAACAAGAGGAAGAAGGAGAGGCGAACTTATAGGCAGCAAGCAGTAGGATCTAGAGGGGGATGGGAGCGCCGGTAGTCGTTGCTTTAATAGCAATAGTTGTTGCTTGTGCCGTCAACGGTGACGCTGTTGCTTCCTGGCCTCGTACGCGGCATACTTGCGTAAGACCCACGTACGGGGCCTCCTGCGTGAAACCTACGTACGGGCGTTGATGGAGGAGAGGAAGGTGAACAAGAGGAACTGCTGGATCGCATTGGAAGGGACGCGATTGAAAGGTGTCGTGTACGCATGTTGGTTTTGATAGTCGAACCAGCGCTGGATCTCTCTTTGAAGCTGAAGGTCCAAGCCCTGCGCAGCTGAGGCCTGGTACACGGCGGACTGGATCTCTCCTTGAAGTTGAAGGTCCAAGCCCTGCGCAGCTGAGACCTGGTACACGGCGGATTGGATATGATCGCGTGGCGTCCCACGATCGTAGAAGGAGAGGTGAACTTATAGGCGGCGAGCGGTAGGATCCAGAGGGGGGTGGGAGCGCCGGTAGTCATTGCTGGCGCGTTAGTAACTATAGCTGGCGCGTTGCCGTCCTCGATTGACTCTATGCTGGCGAGACTGCCGTCCGCGCGTGATAGGTTGCTGATCGGATTGGTGCTTGATCGGGCGAGACTGGTCGAGCCGGCTGCAGGCGCCGTTGCTATTAAAGCGCGCTGGTCGAGCTGGCTGCAGGCGCCGTTGCTGTTAAAGCGCGCGGTTCAAGCTGGCTGCAGGCGCCGTTGCTATTAAAGCGCGCTGTTTAAGCTGGCTGTAGGCGCTGTTGCTGTTAAAGCGCGCAGGTAGTAGGCAGCAGAAACGAGCACCCTTGTTCTTCGGGCTCTTGCCCGTCCTCTTAGGCCGACCTGGTCCATCACTAAGATCGTCGATGTCGTCTCTTGTGTCGTCCTGAAAACCTTTACGTTTCCGGGCGGCGAACTCGATGGCAGATGCTTGTCCCGAGCGCCCGCGGCTGGGGTCTTGGTTTCTTTGGAGGAGGGAGACTGCTGGGCGGCGAGGTCGATGGCAGATGCGGGTCTTGGTTCGTCGTCTTTGGTCTGCTCTGTCAGTATCAGTTCACTATTACGGAAACGTGTTGTGGGAGAGGCTGTTAAAGCGCGGGCTAGATGTTGAACTAGTAGGTATAAAATTTCCTTTTCAGGCAGGTAGCCGCTATAGGCGTCGAGCACTGCTGTTTAAGTGGGTGCCAGATACTTTAGAGTGCGCAGGTTGTCTGCAAATTCGTCAGCAGCACTTCCTCGTGAGTAGAATCTGCCACCCGTCCTAAGGATATTCGTCTGCTAGAATCACTCGTCATACACGGTGCCATCCTTGTCAACTATATACAAGACAGGCTTATTGCGGCCCTCGCGTTCGATCTCCAGCAAGCCGACATGGGACCAGATAGACCCAATGGGCACGCACACCATTCTTCCCGTCGTGTCGAGCACCTTCCTCGCGCCACCAGTTGGCTTCTCGACTGTCTATTGTTCGACGCACGCCCATTGGGATTGGTCTGCGGGATCCATGATGGAGTACTCGACAGTCCCGAATTCAAAGCTTCGGCCTCGCACGGCGCTGCAGCGAAGACTGAGCTGGGGGTCTGTGCTTGTCAAACTCAGACTTCGGTGGAGTAGAATTGCCCGAGCTTAGAATGCCCGTAATTGACACTTTTTTTTTAAACCTTCCCGATCGGGTAACCTAGGTTTTGAAGTTAAGCTTGGGCCACTAGTCAGGCGACCTGTGACGTCCCAGATTTAAGTTACCTAATTGGGAAGGTTTGAGAAAAGGTGTCGATTAGCAGCTCTCTAAGCTTAGGCCACGTACAAGCTAGCAGCTCCCTAAGCTTGGGCCACGTACAAACTTTTACTTTCCAAATCGGGAAGGTTCAAAAAAACCTTCCCGATCAGGTAACCTAGGTTAGGTGCCCCAAGCTTAGGCCCGTAATCGACACCTTTTTAAAACCTTCCCGATCGGGTAATCCAGGTTTTGAAGTTAAGCTTGGGCCACTAGTCAGGCGCTCTGAGCTTAAATTACTAGGGCGACAGGCCTTGTACTGGACATACCCCTCCGCCAGTGTCGCGGTCCTAGTCGCCATCTTCTAGATCTCTCGAATAGCATGCTACGGCAGCTGCTCGTGGGATGGGAACAAGAGGGCGAGTTCGTTATCTGTGCCCTGGACGTCTGGACTATACGTATTATGGTAGAACTTGCTATGAACTACTCGCTCGCTCGTCAGGAGATTCTTCGTGAGGCTCACGACCGGCTTAGGGCGAGACTTCGCAAGCCTCTTTAATAGACGGAGGTACCGTTCGTGCGGCCATTGGGCGTAGTGGCCGGCGGGTCCGAGTTGTTTGATGTCCTGGGCGAGATGGAGTAGGTAATGGACCTGCACCGTGCAGACAGAGACGAAGTCATCGTCGTCGCCATAGTAGATGCGCTCGAAGCTCTGGACAAACTCAACGGCGAGGAGGCTGATCGTATCGCAGTCTTGCTTGCTGATCGACCTCCTGCTCACGATCATGTAGAGCCTCTGGAACGTCATGAAGTTTATGTAGTGGTCCCTGTGCAGTTTATGTCGTAGCACGACAGGCCCATAAGTGAGTAGCCACATCCTCCACTCCGATGACGTCCAGCTACTCCAGTTCTCTGTGCTGCTCGCTGCGGTGCCTACGGCAAGAGGGACGCTTCTCCTCGATGCCGCCATTGCCTTATTGATCCGCCGTTGGGCGCTGCTGTCGAGTTCCCATAATCGGCCAGTGGTATTGCACTTCTCGCGGTACCAGAGGGTGAAGAGCATCTTTGGGATGTTCGTAGCCATGCAGTGCATTGTGTCGATTGGGAAGCTGCCGGGCCAGCAGATACTCGGCACGTCGAGGAGGATCGACCTGTACGTTATGCCTGACGCTTGCAATTCCAGCATGGTCTGCCGCTTGGACTGGCCCTGCGAAGCTTCGTGCTGACCCTCTATCCGTCTCTTGAGGTCCTTACGGAACGGGTATTGGAAGCTAAGAGTCGTTAGCGTTATACGCTGTGCGAGTTGCGCCAGGTGCGCGCGCGTACGCTGGTTGTGGGTAACGGCCGACGCTCAACTCGGAGTTGAGGGGTGAGGTGACACTACGAACCCTCAACCCCGAGTTGAGCATCGCTGCTAGTACTAGAAACACTCAAAATTACAGATTGCGGCCCTCACGTCGCCGCAGCGCCGTTCCAGGTGCTCCGAGCATCTAAGCAGCGATATGTGCAGTATCGTCCTCTCTCCAACTTACCGGCCTTTGCGTGGGAAGTAGTATCGCGCATTCTTTGCGAGTTCGATCTTCGTGCCAGATATGTCGCAAAGCCGGCATGCTTTCATCGCTACGCCAGGTGTCTTCGTACCCATAATTTATGCGACGCCTGGTCCGTTGCCTGTGACCACGATAACGTAGGCGGAAAGCGTAAAATACTCCCTGCGGTGGCCGTCGTACATCCTCACGCTCTCTTTGAGCTCGTTTAGCTCGTCCACAAGCGGTTGGAGGAAGCCATTCAGGCAGCCTGGCTTGACTGCCCCAGAGGCATGCAGGACGGGTATCACATTGTCAGCGTGCTCCCGGACCTCGGGGCGGAGATTGAAGTTGAACAGGGTGACTGGGATTATCGAATTCCTCGTCTTGCGGTTGTTCGTAAGTGTAATGCCATCAATCGCCAAGCGCAGCGCGATTGTACGCGGATCAGAGAACTTTGCTCTCCTGCGACGATAGATCTCTCCGTCGAAGACGTCGTCGTAAGCTATCGAAGGCCTCTCAGATAGTCCGTGACGGTACCACTGAAGCTCCTCGGCCCTCGCCTCCTCCCCATCCACAACAATCTTCCCTCCATCCTTCCCCTCCTCCCCACACAGCCAAGCAAACACTGTCCTCGGAACCCCCGACTCCACTATAGTTTCCCTTAAAAACAAGTCCAGAAGCAAGACGTCGCAGCCACGTGCTCCTAGCATAGTATGCGCGTATCCAACGCACTTGACTTCCCAGCTGATGTCGAGCTCGACGGAGCCGTCTTCGCGCAGTGCATTTGGGGTTAAGCCGGCGAGCTACTCGACGACGTTGCAGGCCGGGAGCGCTCCACCTTCGAGACATCTGGCCGGCTTGGTTGATCTGCACTGTGTGGACAAGTTAGACAGTTGCTGCTCCAGGGCTTGGGACATTTTGTACCATATCTATCAACCCTTCCCTCCTCCTCGTCCTCCTCGTCCTGCGCCCTCGGTAGGATGAGGTCCTCGAACGTCAGTAGGTTAAAGTCGTCGTCAACCTCGCTGTCGCCGTCGCTATCGCTGACTTCGCTGTCCACACTCTAATAGACTGGTACCCTCTATCCTCCAAAGTCGTCATATTGTCTCTTCTCGTGCTTGTCGAATGGGAGCCCATCCTTCCGACATTGCATGAAGTGCCGCCGTCTTGTCCGCTCTGATACTTTGTAACGCGCACCGCTGTATTGGCGGACATAGCAATAGCAGTATCGGCAATTGTTGGCAAAGCTCTCTTCCAGGCGGGCAGTAGGCAGATATTCGTAGAGGCCAGGCGGTGGCGCGTCCATGACTGTAGGGCGATGGAGCGATTGGGGGAGGAGGGGACGCAGCGTCCGATCGTGCTAATGAACGGCTTGAGGGCTTCATCTTGTTAAGATGATCAATACACTGTCTATTATTCTATTTGTCAGCGTCTAGGTACTAGTGGTTGACGGCCTGCATTCGTACTTGGTTGAGTTTGTAAAGGGCAGAGTCGGTGTCTGCGTCGGCATGCGCGTTGACGAGGTAGTCTTCGAACGTCTTCTTCACGGCCATCGAGTCCTGCTTGCCCTCCATAGCTTGCTGTCGCTGAACCTGGCTGATAGCTCGCCAATGTCTGTCGCGATCCTGGAGTGCAGTACCCTCGAGTGGTAGGAATCTAGGCGCGCGCTTTAACACCCAAACGCTAGATCGGGCGCCTTAGTGTTAAAGTGCGCGCCCAGAGGCCGGCTAGGCCTCCGAGTAGTGAGGTGTGAGGTGTGAGGTATGATTCTTGGTGTTGCGATCGCGATCGCGCTAGCGCTCCCGCAGCTGCAACTGCAAGGCTCTGCTACTGGCCGCAATCCCATCCTCGTTCGGGCACCGAGTCCACAACCTGTTGCTTGGGGACGTAGGCCATTGCGCTCCATCGAGCTGTTGGATGAGACGTCGTCGGATAGGTCCAGCAGATTTGGGGTGATAGGACTGGGTCCCTCATCATCGTCTGTTGAGTGGATGGGGTGCTCGAGCTTTTGAACCAACAAGTCGTGGGACCCACAAGCGCATCCAGGCCGACTTCGCGTCGAACGGGCACGACTCGACGTGTAACGCGGTAGTTAGGCGTCCGGGGTTCTGTTCCTCTTCCTGTTCAAGTTTTATTGATCTGTATTCTATGGTGTTAGCGTTAAGATATCTACCTTCCTCTGCTTCGACAATGGCATTTCTGTTTATTGCTGCGTTTGGCTGTTCAAGCGCTTGGCTGTGGTGTGATGTGTATTTCGTGGGTTCTGTGAGTCTGATCAAGTGTGCTGAGTGGGTTTAGATACATCATACGAAGGTCGAGGTACTGGCCATCTGCAAGATGTGGGTTGTTGAGGCAAAATCGAAGGATGCAGATATGAACCACACTCCATTATTCAGAGTACTAATAAACACTAACATTTTATCTATCAAACTACAAGGAAGCATTACCTTTCAGGAAGATCTGACCTGATTACGCGACACTCTACTGTGGACTGGGTTGCCTACCTTTTACATCATGATCTCTCCATAATAACAAGTGTGCCACGCTTCAGTCATCTCTTTTGAGATCTTCTTGGGTGGCACATTCTTTAGGCTTGTTTCCCATGTGCCACTTGCCTTGCAATGATGCCCATGGTCTTTGCTCCTGCACATCTTCCCGTATTTGTCCACACCATAGAGTCCCGATTGCTCTATGAACCTAAGCGTCTTCAGTTTCTTTTCCTTGATACTTTTTAGGTAATTTAAGGATTATCTAGCGTTACCACATAAACATGGGAAATTGAAAGAACGGTTGTCGCGCACAGACGAGATTGCTTCTCCGTTGGGGTTCTCGCAGATGGGAATCTGAAACGCCCCTAGAACCCGACCATAGTGCTTGAGGGGCTGATGTTTTCTTTTCTTTTCCCGAGGACTAGACGCTTCCATTATATTGTTGTTCTGTGGTTGACTTAGAAGGTCGTAAATGTCCAACGCATCCGTTTCAGTGATATTCCTATTAGGATTCTAGATCGAAATGTTGCGCTCGTGGAGATATATTGCAGATCGAACAATGTCTCCACTGTTTAATCCGTTAAAGCCGAGTTTCGACTCCAATCTCGGTACGCCGGGGGGGTTATCGACTTTCCACTTGGCAAAGCCACTGATGCTGTAGAGCTAGTGAGATTTGCCAAGTCGTTCGTGTAGGCAGACTCTATTGTCTCTATGGCCTCGGTCGTCCTTCGTGCGTTTACTACTAGCGGCATCTGTCTCAACAATGTACGCGTGCTCGGACATCCTGACCCAATGTTAGTATTGATAAGGTAATACGCCGATGCTTTAGACTACTTACTAAAGTGCATTTGTAGCTAAAGCTGTATATGTCTTCTTTATAAATTGCTAGAGAGCACTCCGCATCTTAGAATTAACCTTAACAAATCCTCCCCTTGCAATGTAATCAACGAGCGTATAATTGGACCGGGTTTTGCTTCCTTCTATGAGAGCTACGACCTCACTTCTTATGAGTTCGCTTGAACCGCGTCTCATTGTAGCTATTGCGTTTGAGTAAGCGTCGACTGTCTTTTCAAATTGCTCCCTATAACCTTGTTACTTCCTAATCAAGACTAGCAGAGAAAGGAGCCTTACGTGTCCATCTTATATAGGTTATTTAACTGGGATAGTGCAATATAGGTGCTCAGAAGGAGCTGTAAGTGAGCAGTAATCATGTCTACTATGTTCTTTATCCGCTTCGCTTCGTCCGCAGCAAATTTTCCTATCATGGTCAGGATGGCGTTCGCCATGAGAACGGCTAGGAGGATGAATGCTATCTTTAGTTGGTGTTCCCGCTCCGATATCTTTGCGACTGTTGTGCTCTCATCTGCATATGTAAAAAGCCTGACCTATGACTCCTTGTCGTCATCGATTTCATTCAGCACATCTTCCATGGATAGGTAGAGTATGTAGTATACACGATCGATGCGATCGATCGACTGGAACGCCTAGTATGCTATCTCGCGTTCCTTGAAGCTAATGCGGGGAAACAATTCTTCGCAACTCAGTGACTGCGGTCACAATTAGTGCTCTAAAACACTGACATGTATCAATCGAATTTGACTTACACCGCAAGTACCTAGACCATTACACCAATACTCGGAATCTGGCGTGATAGAGTCGTGTGTTTGAGATATGTTGGAAAGTTGGGGAACTTGGTGTGGTCTGTTACCGGCTGAAATGGCGGAGCATTCGTATAGTGTTCAAGTTCCCGTTGCAGCCGTTGAATGACTGTGGTGTTGTAGCCGTTTTTCTCCCAGTTCTTCCTTGTTTGCGGTATGAAACCGCATTCGTGGCGAGGGTCGCGATCGTCCGTCTGGTACACATCATCATCTTCACCCGGTTCATGGGAGTCGACTGGTGGATGGGCGGTAATGGACTGCCTGACTACAACTACCATCTAAGGTCGCGCTACAATATACACAATTAAGGTAGAGAGTAGCATCTTGTGGAGGGCGCGAGAATGTTTAGACCGGTGGCAAGTATGTTGGAGACTTCAAAGTACTTCTCCGTTCGAGATTTGGTGTATCTTTATCGACGGATCTCTTATCGACAGATCCCTAGATTAATTCAAAAACATTGGTCATACTAAATTCTCCTCGTCACAAGTGCACACTACCCAGGTAATCAAGGCCAACAAGAACAGCGTCTTCATGGTCCTGGAGATGAGTACGCGAATCAAAGCATTGGGCTCAACAACTTCAAGGCCGAAATTGTCTCAACCCTATCTGTCGATGAAAGGAACGTGGTTATGCTTCGAGATTTTCATTCAGATCAGCAATTGTTTGCGTCCCTGCCTACGTCCACGGTGGTGCCCGCACCCAGAAGAAGTTCGAAGCCAGACCAACCAGCTGAACCGGAGCCCCTCTTGATGGAAACAACGGTGTTCTGTGATGGTGAGCGGCTTAACAACTCGACAAGCTCGTCTAACCGTCCACAACTTGGCGGCTGCATCGCAATCAACTGATTCAGGAGCTCCAACCACGTTGAGCACACGCTCCAGCGATTAAGTGTCATCAGCAACTTGCGGCCTTGCGCCAGCACTCGACCGGGTCCTGTGGCTGCGTAGAGGTCCCCAACTCCCATGAAATGGGCCAGCATCTGATGGCCGCGTCGAATGAACTGCTGCACCAGCTCGTCGTCTGTTGGGCGATCAGGTAGGATAATCTCGCATAGTCGTTCTCGTCAATTCGCGCGGTGGCTGCTGCATCAATACTGGAGACGTGGGCCAGTGGTAGCGAAGCATCGCTCTGCTGCCGCTCGCTCGCGGCATTTTGTTGCTTCATGGCGAACGTGCCAAAGGCCCAGAGCGTGAGCGTTGCAAGAGCAACGGCTGGCGCCTCCTAGAAAACATCGACGGAATGGTGTCGGACGTGCCAGAAGAGCACGGCAGCATGGACGACGGCGAGCCGGGCCTTGTATTGATGTACGCTGGATCTGCTGCGCATCCCTCTCATTTGTTGCTCGATCGATGTCATGGGCACCCGTCCGGTGCTTGGCAAGCCGGACAATGACTCGCACGGCGCCAACAGAACTATTCGTGCAAGGTAGAGGTGAAAGACAGTTGGGTGCTCAAGGCCGCTATGCTGCCCAATGTTGGCATTGGCTTGCCAGTGCAGGACATCGAGACAGTCGCAGGTGGAATTCTGCCATTTGGAGAATAGAGGGACCGAAGGTAGCCATACCGGTTGGCGAGGAAGGCTGTTGGCGCTTTCCTGTCGTTCGCCAGTGGGGATCCAAGATGAGAGAGGATCACTGTAGTAACCGCCGACGCGGGTGTTACCTCGAAAACGCGCGCATAGGCGGCTGCAATCGATGACCTTCCGCAAAGCCTTCCTATTAGAGTAATGTATCGCGCTTCGCGAGGTTGCACCAAGAATGCGGCGTGGTTGCACCAAGAATGCGCTAGCTACCCTAGAAGATTACGAAGCTCGTCCAGTGTACGTAGAATTCACCAACGTTTTGCCCTCCTGGATCGTTCGGTGGATGGTCACCTGTTACCTGTGACAATGAAGCTGTGCTCGGCGACTCCAAGGGATCTCGCTGCAAGAGAGAGCTCTCCGATGGAAATGCATTGTCGAGGTCAGCTGAGAAGCGAAAATCCGGAGGACAATCAGCCAATGCATCCAGCCAGTTGGTCGTCGCGAGAATATCTGCGTTGAACAAATCATCATCCAGGAAGTCGCTAAAGTCAGGATTGGTCCCTCTAATTGAGCTGTCGTCCGCTGGGAATGTAATACTGGGATTCGCTGGTGGTTTCGGCGACTGATGTAGGTAGATGCAACTTCGGCCTCTGTTCTGACATCTCGCGCAGCCTGACGTTCCGCCCGAGCAGCGTACCTTTGCGGTCACACAGTTGGTGCATGCTCTACCGCCCTGTCGTAACAAATTCGGCGTTTCCTGATGTAAGAGCTCGTGTCGCTGGAGTGCGTCTCTAGACAAACGAAGGTCAATAACCCTCTCAGTATGCTTTGAAGGAAGTAAGGAGACCGTACTAGGCCAGGAACCATACATGAATCGGATGCCGCCCTCTTGTAGTAGGCTGTTGGAACGCTTGTTCGATCTTTATTTCTTCATCGCACACGCTCATAATGGTAGGGAAATAATACTTACTTACAGACGAAGCACTTCAAGCATGGCTGGTACCGAAACTGCTTCTTTGTGGAATGAGTAAGCTCATGCCGCCGCGCATGTTCACCCCGGCTGAACAGCCTGGAACAAACTCGGCATTGCAACCCCTCGATTGGTACCACAGAATCTATGGGATCGATGCTCTGTGGAGTGCAGTGCGGATGTCAGAAGTAGACGGAGGAATGCCTGCCGTAGCTGGTCCATCAAGTCCCACCGGAGGCTCGGGTGGAGTTGCCGGCAGCCCGCATAACAGCATGCGACTTAGCTCCACTTCGCTCAGTCGCTACCCAATAGTGGCAATGCTCCCCCGGACTGTCCAATGCATCGCGTAGCAGTGTCGTTTCAATGCTATAGGAGCTCTTTCGTTTGCGTCATCACGGACCGTCGCCTGCCAATCCACAGAGAGATTGATTTCGCATCCCAATATTAGCCCTTCTCTTCTATACCTACCGTTTCTTTTGTCGAGGGAGCGATGTTGTGTGTTTCTATTTATCTCGCCATGGCCTACTCTCAGACACGCTTTCCGTTGGTAGCTGTTGCACCTGATACGCTCATCGGGCAAAGATGTGAGGCCGTGAGGTCTTCTACTTTGCTATCCAGCTTAATGTGCTAAAGAAGACGGGACGATACGATGCATTCAAGCTAGGTTGGCACGAGATATAGGGCAGCCGGCCATCGGTATGGCCAATCCCAGACTACCTCTTCTGGGATTCAGACGTGGCCAAATGGATTGAAGGAGCTTTCTACTATCTCGAGGAGAACTTCTTGCCCGAAGTCGATGCAGCTGTCAAGGAACTTGTCGAGATGATCAGGAGAGCACAGCAGCAAGACGGTTATCTAAACACTCACTACACTGTTGTTGAGCCTGGCAAACGTTTTCACCAACTTACGTGACATGCACGAGCTGTACAACGCGGGCCATTTGATCGAGGCAGTATTGGCACACCATCATGTCTACAAAAACAACCACCTTATGGAACCAATCTTGGAGTACGTAGATCTTTTTTGCGACACCTTCGGACCTGGCAAGGACCAGATACATGGCTATCCAGGCCATCCGGAGATCGAGCTGGCGCTTCTGAGGCTCCACGAGCGCACAGGAAATGCGCGCCATTTCGAGCTGGCAGCGTACTTCTTGACGGAGCGTGGCAATCCAAAGGGTATGTAGGGACGTCCTTACTACGTGTGGAAGCCGAGAGGCATGGCGACAACCCACACGAAATGCCGCAGTACTATCCAGAGCCCATGTCTCTATGGTGATACCTTTAGGATTGAAATCAACGCATCGGGTTGCTAAGAATTATTCCTCCTAGGTACCATCAAGCGCATAAACCTATCGCAGAACAGAAGAGTATAGAGGGTTCGGCATCGATTACTTTCTGCCCCACGGCACAGATGAGCGTGGTTGCTATGCTGAGACGTGCCGCGATCTGCGGAGCGCATTCTTCAGGTTAGTTGAAAGAACTATCACTGAACTTCGTTCAAACTAACTGTGACAAAGTTCGAGAGAGATGGAAAGTTCACAGATATCATGGAGCTGTGTCTCTACAACGCCGTACTGACGGCCATAGCTTCGAATGGTAAGGCTTTCACGTACGTAAGCCAGCTAGCCTCGAGCGACGCGGATCCATCCAAGCGTGAGGATTGGTTCACCGTTGCTTGTTGCCCGCCAAACATTCTGCGCATCCTCGCGCAGATTGGTGGCTACGTGTGGGATTATGATGTACACAACAACATTTTCTGCCCCAAAACGCTCCAAATCCGTAAGATGAAGGCTCCCCATACTCCTCCTGAAAAGGTATTTAGCAAAAAATTATTTACTCGACGCTGACTCGAACACCCTCCCTCCTATCCCTATCTACGCCTGATCTACCTGCTTCTCCACCACCACGTATCTTAATGCAAAAAGTAAAGCGCTAGCGTGTTCGCTGCAGCGAGTTCCTTGAATCTGTCTATTAGATTTAATTAAAAGCGCAAAAAAGAAGGGGGGATACAAGACTGGGAATCTAATTGTAATGTGTGATGATGATACATAGGAAATGACTTACCTGTAAAGTTGTACAACACCCTAGTACTGGACGGCCTAGGGTGTGTACAGAGCAATCGTTATTTGGACAGTTTATATCGCAGTAAGAATTGTTTTGTTGTTGGGGGCGCTAAGCACAGACATAACCGTTAATCTGTATGTTTCTTCAACACTTGACTTCTCCGTCGGCCAGGGGAAGGGGAAGGGGAAGGTCGAGCAAGACAGCATGTGGCCGTGGGTTGGCGACATCAAGTTCAAGATCACCTCCAGCATCAAGAGCATTAGCTTGAAGTTGCGCATCCCCGGCTGGGCTTCCAGTCATTCCGTAAGTGGAAGACTCTCACGTTTCTCCAGTTGTCATTTACTGACAAGATGACTTAGCTGAAGCCTCCTTGCCCCTCCGCAAAGTTCGAGAAGGGCTACCTCTCTCTCCCGTCAGAATACCTCTCGGCCAATAAAGAGTTCGAGCTCTCAATCGCCATCAAACCCCGCTAGGTTGCTCAGAACCCCGCAGTAGGACAGAACACAATCTGCCTTGTACGAGGCCCGGTCGTCTACTGCGTTGAAGATGTCGATAATCCCTGGGTTCGAGATCACTTCAAAGGAACCTTCGTCGACCCCAAAGTCAAGCTTACAGAGGAGACCATGAAGGACGACAAAACGGGCGATGAATACATCAGGCTCACTCTCGAGGATGGTGCGCGGGGATTGGATTTAAGCGAGGTTTCCGCAGCACCATCAATGGATGTCGACGAGCTTGAGGAGCAGATGAAGAAGAGCAAAGAGATCAGTACCTTACATGTCGTGCCGTACTATTTCCGGGCGAACTAGGGCGGTAGGGGCCAGATGCGAGTTGGACTGCAGAGGCAGCAGTCGGCTTGATGCCTTCAGATAAGCGTCTGCCAATGCGACGGGGCTATACTTGAAAGCCACTACAGCGCATAAGAGGATTAGACGTACAACCCTAGAATACTCCTTGTATTTAGAAAGTAACACCATGCGTGTCCTTATAATGGCTGTCGTCTCAACGGACAGAACAGGTTCATGAAACAGTTGTATGACTACCATTCTGACATCTCGACAACAACACCTTTCACAGCTCACGTTCATACCCACCCGCCGAATGAACACCAGAATAGCCTCCTAACTTGCGCTCTAAAACAAACTTAAAAGCACACACGCGTGCAGCACGGCAAGTAACACCAAAGCACGACGTGACTGCATCATCTTCAGCGCCTTAAACTTCGCTTATCTTGCGCTCTCCACTCTACTTACATCAACCCTCAAATAATCTATTTGACTGAAATGCCTGCCAAAACACCTTCTCTTCTGTTGAACAACAACAACAACAACAACAACAACAACAACAACAACAACAACAACAACAACAACAACAACGACAACATACCCCACGCTCCAGCGCACGAGCACGAGCACGAGCACAAGCACAACACAAAAAAGAGCAGCAAGTCTTACATCGTACGATCTACCGGGATGGATGTGCTGCTGCGTCCCGCAAAATATTTATCGAGTAGTAAAACTTCGATCTTCCTGCTCCCTGTGCACGGGGAGAGGGGGTGGTTGCAGGTGCGGGCCGATTCATGGTGTTGGCGTGGCTGTACGACAAGGGTCAACGCCCGTTCGCCATCGCTGTCAGTATCTAAAATCAAAACCTCTTCGCTTCTTGTTGTGCGGGACCAGTGGCGTCGCAGCCCGCAGATTTGGCGCGGACTCGAGGGTGCTGTGGCGACGGGAGTCTAGACCTTTGGACGAGAGCGATTTCACGGATTGTGTTGTTTGTTGCGGCATTTGGTGACGAGGTTGGTAGTGTAATAATGGCGACACATGAGTGCGCTTGCAACGAGTGCAGGGCGCGACGTGATCAATGGATCGATTACGGGAAGCACACATGTGCTCGAGATTTGTTCATTTGTGGCTACACAATCCGGGCCATCGCACCCAAATTGACCATCTTGGCCTTCGTGTTGCCGTCATGCTTGCTCGAGGCGCACAACAGCCCTGCACACATGTTATCATCCATGTGCGTCGCTGCACATGATGGGACGACACCATAACATGCCCGCCATACTGAGGTATAAGTCATACAAGGAGAGCGACGCCTTTAACGCCAAGTAGCCAATCCGCCGGGTATCCACTTTTGGGCCATCCGAAAATGCATCGTAATAAAATCATGGTTGAATGAAAATCTTGAAACCTTGAATGTGCAAAGTATTAGAAGAGTGTACAAGAAGGCAGGACCGGTGTAAAGGCTGGTGTGCGGGTGCTCGATTGCAGGCTGTTGGAGTAGGAAGCAATACAGTTGTACCAGCGCAGCACAGGCATGCAGGAAAACATCGATGACACTCGATCGCCAAGGGGCGCGTCATATTTGTAAGATTGAGAGACTCTCAATGTTGGATCTGTGCCAGTGTGGGTGTTTTCATGGTTACGGTGCTTGATCCTCGCGAGTGAAGCTTTCGTGCACCCTGCTGAAGCATCTCACCGAGAGGGATCTCAGCATCCGACTCGTAATCGGTATGTGTGAGCGTATGCTCGCTGATTTCGCGTGGACGACGCAGTGGAGGATTTCCAGCGAAACCCAGGCTTCCAAGGACTTCGTCCCAAGCCCGCCTGCAGTCAGACCAAGAGCATGAGATGTACACCATTGCATTCCAAAAGCCCTGTAGAGGAAGGACAAGAGCTGAGGCAAGGTTGAGTCCAAAGATGGGGTGGCCCTTATAAGCAAATTGTTGCATACGATTGATAGTCGATGGCACCCATACGATGAAAAGGGCGGCGAACATGAGGAAGGCGACTTTGAAATATCCCCAAGCATTACTGTTACCCTCCATAGCATCGTTACGGCGTACATTCGTACGCTGGCTGACTGAGAAGGGCCGCGCTGGAGCGGATTCGATGTCGGGAATGTTGGGCTGGGCGGTAACTGTGACCTGGTATCCACGGGCAGGATCATCTTTCTGCTGCTGTTGCGCTGCTCCGGTTGTGCGTGTACCACTGGACCAGTTGATAGGTGAGAGTCGCGAAGCATTCGGGGCAATTGGTGGCGCAACTGACAGGTTCCGCGTGCTAGAGAAGGAGGTGCGAGATTCGTTTTCGTATGTTGGAGACACGGTAGTAGTTTCTGAGCCGATTGTCTCTGTCACGACGCGAATGTCAGTTTTCTTCTCAATGTTGTTTAGGTTGGCGACCGTGAACGGATTTGCTATGACGGGGACAGGGTCAACAGGAGTACTCCTTGAAAACGATCGCAATTGTGACCGCTGTTTGAAAATGCGTCTGCCGGTAATGGCGTAAATTGCGAGCGTAAACGAAATGACCACCCTCGTTAAGGATTAGCAGGCGATCTTGGAATGAACAGTTGAGACATACCAGACAGGTCCGTAGAAGAAGGCGATGCGCATCCATTCGACATCTTTGTCTACCCAACACCAGATCTTGCACAATATTAGTATACTCTTCGGAATAAATGAGGCATCACGTACAGTAGCAGCTCCAATGATCCGTTGGTTACCAAGGTGGTCCATGAAAATGTATATGATAGCTGGAATAGAGGGCAGACCGTAGCTAAAGAGCGCATACCACTTCTCAAGGTGCGGAAGTTCGTCGGCGCCATAGTTCCAGAAAAACACTAACATGACATTCAAGGCCATGCAGAAGACCTGCAGAGTGTTAAAGATGGTTCCTTGTTCTTGAAGCTGCAAAGCTACATACCCAAAGGGAGTCTGCCATCATGAACCTGGAAAGAATCATTAGCAAAGTTTCGAAGTTTGCTTCTAGGCACTTACCATTGGATGATGATGCCTTGGAATTCGCATAGGCCAGAGGGCCTCGATGTCGGACCTTGGGGTATTGCAGATGTGGCAATGAGGGTAGCTACATTTGTGAGTATATTGCCGAAACTGGCGTAGAAGACGAGGCGGTTGATAGGCTTCCGAAAATACTGCCAGCGGAGAAAGGTGAACAGTATGAACGAAGAGCCTATTATAGACAACGCTGACATTGTCCGCTCCGACACCTGGAGGGCCAGCATCTCTCTGGCTGATAGAGCCCCCATAGTGACTGAACCGGTGCCTTCTTAAAGATGGAGGGTACGGTGTCCTGGAGGAGGCGCGACTGGCGCTTGCGGTCTTCGAGGGCGCAAGATGCGCAGGGAAGGCGATCCAGCAATGCGGGTCGATATGGCGGCAATGTATCGCTGCAGAAAGTGTAGCTTGCGCAGGGCCGCAAAGATGTCCGTGGTGAAGCTAGTGTTGTCGATAGAAAAGCGGTGGGTGCGCAATCCAATAGAGGGCCGCAAGACGTAACGGGAAGTCGCAGCTCAGCGCGTGTTTCCGAAGAAGGAAGGGGCCAACGACAAAAACACGCTCATGGAAGTCTCGGGTTGTCGCGTGACCGGGTTGAATTACTCGTAGCAAACGGACTTCACGTCAAGGCAGTGAAGAGCCCTGGTGACCAATGGCGAGGGAATTGGAGGTTATGACTCGGAAGTGTAAGGCGCAACAGGATCGTTTGTGTGGCAATGCAGCGGGGACTCTCAAGGCTGTTGACGACACAGAAGGGAGCGACAGAACTGACGATGACCCTTTGGCGCGACGTTGCACCGTGCTGGAAGGGGTAAGGAACCACGGCCAGCAAGCCAGGAGCCGCCGTTGTGCGACCTCGACTCCGGTACCTTTGAAGCGGTGTAGCAGGCAAGTCGCTGGTGCAATGGCTGTCTTAGAGGTGAAGCCGCATATTCCAGTTGGGGAGCTTTTGGAGACGCCGGGCAGTCGCGAGGAGAGCGGGACGAGAGAAAGAAACAGGACAAAGGAGAACTTGTATGACCTACGCACGTCTTAATAGAGGTACACATATCAGCAAAGACGCCACGCGCATTACCCCAGCCTGTCTGCACAGAAGGACGAGACTGCTTGTCGAGGGTAAGCTGCTTTGCGGTCGCCCTGATGGCGTCGTCAATTTCTCTACCCATGCTGGTGGTGTCCAAGCGTTCTGCTGTGTGGAGACGGGCAGTCAGATCACCCACAGCTACGAATAGCGCGCCACGGCTTGCTGGTGCTGTCTGCTGTCTGCTGCCTGCTGCAGCGTCGTCGTCGAGTGGACTCGGTGCTGCGGGTACGCGAACGCTTGCAGCCATCGTTCGCTAGGGCCAATTTTAGCTATCCCAGCCGCTCTCATCACCCGTCTCGGCTGGCCTATGCCAATGCACACATCTCCTTGGAATGGCGACGACCGCACCGACGACTCTAGAAACACCAACGTCCGGCCGCTGCAGAGGTGTCGGGAAACGGGCTGCTGGAAGAGGCGCGCAAACTACCCCACCATTGGCACCTATCGACCGAAGGCGTCTTGGTGGTCTTATAATACCCGCTCGAAGGGCATATACTTCCGTTCGCTATTTTCAGCTCATTTGCTGCACTGTCAATGGCTTGATTCCCTATGCACTGCCATCTTCGACGGCTGCTTAAAGAAAAGAAAACCGCAGGACGACGTCTTCATGCCTCAGATCGAATGATGCACACTTCCACGACACCATTTCTACTACACTTACGCAAGCCACTCGCGATGCCACGAACAAACTGGCCTTCTTCAGCGCCTTTGATGACTGAGCCTTCTTGCAACTCAATTGCATCCAGTGCGCGAACTTTTAGAAGACTGCTGCATGCTTACGGCGGCCCGAGCAGCCAATACAATCCTCGTGGCACGCTGCATATGCTCACTAGCGATCTCGTATCGTACACGTGCGGTCGCTATGAGATCTTTCGCACCATAAGCCTGAGCAAAGACAATTTGCGCCTGTGGAATGTGCAGCTTACGTCATTGCATCCTTTCAGCTAGACTTTTCGGTCAACGGAGCCTTCTCCAATTGTTCGATTGAGGGCCATAATAACGATGAGGTCCACCAAATGCCCCTCTGTTTCACTGCATACGATGCATCTGTCTCGCCGTTTTCTGCACGTCTTATACGCTTAGGAAAGGGTCAGCCCACAGCTGGAAGATGCAACAGGAACAGGATCCCATGCCGTCAGCAAGCGCCAATGGGAGCGCACGGGCAGCCTCCCTGTCAAAGTCTCGTGGCTGCCCTGTCAATCTGGGCCAGTCCGCTGTCAATGCGTCTCGGATGATGCTCCTGGTCACCGGAAAAGGTAGCGTTATTGCGGCACCCATAATATTACCTCCTGAACTGAGACCGATGTTTTCACCAACGAATCTGGGTCAACGAGCTTCTTCCCTGCGACCAGCCGGGTACCTGAGCAGACGGCGATATGTGCAGCCTATTATCGAGCCGAGTCCTGGGGTTGCAAATTCTCCTTGCTCAGCGGTGTGACCAACTGCTTGAAGGATCGGCGCAGTTTATTGATAGAGACTTGTCGAACGCGGGTCACATATGTGAATGTCCAACAACCAGATGATTCGGCAGCTTTCCAAAGCTCCTGGGTTTCGTCTGCACGTAGCGATCGGGGACAACATTGCAACACACGACCTGAGAGAGTTCGCTAGTGGGTGGAATAGCTCTCCTTCATTTGTAGAGGTTAGCGCCATGCAAGACGTCGTCAAACAACACTACCCTCACAGCAAGCTATCGATAGAGACATACGTTTCCTAGGCATCGTCCGAGCTTTGATCCACGTGGAGAGAACGGCGCCATCCGTTTTCTCATCCTGACTCGCCTTCTTCGCGCGATAACCGTCGCTTGGGAACTGGATCAGCATCCAGTACTGACTCGCTATCCACACGGTGGCTTGCGCCAGTAAGCACAATCACCTGCGAGGGTGACCTGAGGCGAATCTCAAGGGTCACAAGGCCTTGCAGAGCACAATGAATCGTTCATTGAAGGCCAGCCACAAAGTTTACTGACCATCAGGGAGCTCGAGAAGTCAGATGCGCACGATCCTTTGTGAAGCCAGCTCAATGCACGGCTCGCCTTCTAAGCACTGCAATACTGCATCAGGAAGAAAGGAACGAGGACCGTGGCAACATGAAAGAGAGTGTCAAGCACGATCCTCAATACACGTTCTGGAACATGCTCGCCTGCACCATCCTGCGGAGTCGCTGAGGGCTTCACCCAAGGTGCTCGAGCACAGCATTGACCTGCAGGCTGTTGAAGCAATGGTTGGGCAAAACGAGAGAACCCCTCAGTTGTTTCGACCACTGCTAGTGTTGCTGCGTAACCGAGGCGCGACCAGCCAATCACCGCAAATGCAGAACGCATGAAGGCTCGCAGGACGGTCGCAGCGTCTCAGATGCTGCAAGTGCTGAACTTTGTTGCTCTCCAGCCTGATGCGGGAATCTTCACCATCACATGCAAAGTCGGCGAACTGGGTGTACAGGACACTTGTAAACACATTGTCAATGCGACAACAGCTATGCTCCAACATGCCTCTCGAAACAGTTCATCGCTCCAACAGCATCCACATCTTCCAACCCGTTTCACGCTATTCATCCAGCTGTCCAAACATACACGCTTAGCATGCGGCTTCCTCTTCCGTCGCAACCTTCTCTGTAGCCTGTCTGACTAAGATGCGTTTGCGTCAACGCTCGACTCAATATTGCGGCGAAATATCGATAGGACGGGCCGCTGCAACTCTAGACGCAGAACCGGCCGCGAACGGGTGGCTTGATGATAGGCGCCCACACCAGCTCTCGTATCGCCCAATGTGTGACGATCTGACGTGCAGCGAGGCGTGAGGACGTGGCTGTCTCGTGAACGGGTGAGGGGAGTTGGGTTTCTGACATTTGCTTAGGTGATGATCGTGTTGTGGTGTGTTGGTGAAGACTTGGGGAGGTAGGTAATGTCCGTCCCTGTGTCGCGAGACGCATCCCGTCACGAGACAGATATTTAGTATAGGCCTCTTTAGTGTTCTTATTATAAGCCTATAAAAAAATAGTTATTTAGGCATGTAGTCGTTAATATAACATCTTCGCGCCCTACACTCTGGATTATATACGCAGGGATGGCCTGCTACTCTAGCACTGCTGTCTTCATTATAGTGTCCAGTTGTTCCCTCCGTGGCAGCGCTATCCTACCTGTCTTCTACCCTACCGTCTTCCCTCTAGTCGAGAGGATCACCCAAGCCTGTTAAGAATTCTGTAACTACGTCCGACGACAGAGAGATAGACCGCGACCGGCTTCGTAAAGAGGGTCCTACTTCAGACTACTCAGCCTCATATCGATCTGATCGAATCTGTACTTCATAGCGAGGCAGCGTTGGGATCGTAAGGTTTTAGTCAAATGGATTCGAAAGTAGTTGTTCCTGTATATCAGCATTTAAGTGACTTTATACTGCAGCAGTAATCTCGATTAGAAGTCGCTCAAGCAGAGCATTAGCGTTTATAATGATAGTAGAGAGAACTTGTTGACATGTACAAAGTCGGTCATCGATTGTTGGCTGGATAGAGCTGACAGGCAGCGCCGAGCGATGTGTTACGGCGTTCCGGCGACTGGCCTTCCAAATAGAACAGCCTTTGAGCTCGCTTTGAATTTCAGGAAGGCCCTGGAGCAGTCTTTGTGTCTCAGAGATCAGATCGTCCACGAGCGACATAGCGGTGCAGGCAGGAAATGATGAAGATCGAGGTGAATCGGAGGGCGTGTCGAGGGAAAGCTTAGACCCTGCCTCTACGCGGCAACGCTTTCGAGGACGAGGGGATGCAGGAATACAGGCGAAGTCAATAGAGCAGACGCATCAATGGCACTATTTCTTAGAGGAGCTCTTGCGCGAGGAGGAGGACGAATGGTATTTCGTAACACGAACCGAGCGTTCGCGACCGAACAGCGCCCTCGGCAAGTAAGCCGGTCCAAACTCCGCCTCGAATCTAACTCCAGGGCAAGCGATCCTGCAATTCACGCAAGGCACGCAGTAAATCAAGCAACTGAATGTTACTTCAATCTACTATCTTGTCGTATCGCCAGCCCTTCTCTCCACTAGTTCAGCAAGTACACACACTTAATGATCCGGGCAGTTTTCTCTTTTAGTGGTTTGTCCAAGCCATTCATCTTTCGTCACCGTGCCGCAATCGTCGTCATTGCAAGATTCGACCCAGGACTTATTCTTAATACACCCGCAAGCGTATTTGACCTTGAGGGAATATTGGGCTGTTCAACCGAAGAGTGTCAGGCGTTCCGAGCTCGCGCTGCGCCTGTGGAGAGAGACGACAACCGTCGCCCACGTCCTCCTCTGCTGCAGGACGCACAAGGACCTCCGGAACCGTATACTCGGCCGCCTGGCAGGACAACACAACCCCCGGAAAGCCCTTAACAATCCTCAGCTAGCCACCAAAGCCATCAAGTAAATAGGGCAGACGCAGATCCTTGGGATCAGAGACGCGTAGACGAAGCCGAGCGCTGGGGGAAGACTGTAGGTACAGCGGACGCGACCACGAAGCATGCGCCGCTACGAGCTTAGAAATGCAGTGTTCAGTTAGTAGAACCTTTGTCTGGATGACCCCGGCAATCAACGTAGATAATGGTTGAAGGAGAACGGCTGGCCTCTCGAGACAGATGGCGCTTTTTTACAGGGGTGAAGTGGGGCAGAGCGGAACAACTTGTGTGCTACCCGGCTAGCCAGCCCAACTTTTCTCGTGGCCGACGATCTGTCAATCTTTCTTTGTGACTTCTCTGGTTCGATGATCGGCGCGCAGAAGAACATGGTTCGGCCAGAAACTCGTTATGAAAAGGTTGAGGGCACAAAACCGGTTGATATCTCAATTACCACCGAGGTTTTCGCCGTGGGAAGTCTTATCTTTGAGATTAGTACAGGAAAGAGGCCGTACGATGACATTGAAGATGAGGAAGTAGAGAGTTTCTTTAGGCAGAAAGTGTTTCCGAGAACCACAGATGTATGTTTCGGCGATATCATCGAGAAATGCTGGTTCGGGGATTTCAAGTCCGTAGCGGAGATACTACATGCTATCTTGGCACTGGAGATCGAGAAGATTCATACTTATAGATGAAGCAAAATGCACACAAGGCCGAAGACCATCCCTAGCGGAAACCAACTAGAGCGGAGTGTTCATCAGGCTCGATAAAAGGGAATTTTGAGGGACTGCGAGTCAGCCCAACTGGCGCGAGAGTTTGTGGCAAAAGCACCAAAGCTGGAGTTCAGTCCGGCCGCACTTGTCTCTTTTGCTGGCGCACAAGTAATCATACGTGGACGGAGAGGACCAGAGAAGAAAGGAAGAAATTTGGGAGAGCGAACTCGTGGGCGCTCGATGAAAGCGATGAAATTTCGGGCCATTAATGCTGTATGCAGGGGCTTGCGTAGCTGTGTCAAGCGTATTAGCTAAAGCTTTTGGAAGGAAGGCCGTATTTCATGGCGCTACTATTCGCAACATTCCTTTAGGGGTATCATTTCCACTACAATACTAATTAGTGACTGAGTCATGTCTACGGGAGATGCCATTCCCTTAACCCTCCGAGTCCTTCAATTCGTGCGCGACTCTTATGGGCTGACGCCGTTTGTATCAATCAAGCAGACGTAATTAAGAAGACTCAGCAAGTTGGAATTATGACTGAAATCTACAGCAAAGCCAAAAAGGTGCAAGTATGGATCGCACCGGCATCTGAGTACAGTTGCGGCAATGGCGTTCATGGAACAGCTAGAGACAAAGGCGGATGCCTTCGGATTTAGCGGTGAATTCGATCGCCCACGATGGATTACTGGTTTTCCTTGCGTCAAGCTAAGCAATACTGAAGCGCAGACTCTTATGCGTTATGCAGCCAAAGCTCATGTTGACTATCTTCTTTCTCGATCGTGGTTCAACCGAGTATGGGTCGTCCAAGTCATATTAGCCGCAGAGATCATTGTGTCTTGTGGACGCGCTTCTATGGGCTGGACCAAATTCGCTCGAGCTGTCGAGGTACTTCGCGGAGCCTACAGAAATATTGCGGTTGTAGAGGAGTGACATAGGCTTGAAGTAGTCAAGCCCGCCTGGGAGCTTGTTCAACATCGCGACGTGTTCCGACTCTTCGATCGCTACGGGAACAGAAATCATCATCTAATGACTGATACCCTGTGGAAGCAAATGAGTAATCGCGCCTGCTCTGATGACCGTGCTAGAGTCTACGCAATGCTCGCAACGACGAAATCCCCATAGACTAGGATGCCCGACTATTGGAAGACAGTGGCGCAAGCCTATACCGAATTAACTAGGAAAAACTCGCCAATGAAGCATATCTACCTGGCTGGCTTATCTCGTAGACAGCTAAACAAAGCCACGAGGAAACTGCTTAGTCTTGAAAAAGAGGAAGTCATAGATATTGCAGATCAAGATTATCTCCCTTCCATTCACTTCGGAGGGTAAAATCGCCGACAGTTTTCAAAAATATCTTGCAAATCTTCTCACCACGAATTGCCTGTTTATTACCACAAGAGGGTACCTCGGCCTTGCACCAAAGATGTTAAGCCGGGTGATTTCGTGGCATTGCTTAACGGCTGTCACATGCCGTACATTGTACAACCCGCAGGAAAGGTTCGATATGAGGATCAAAGTTTCGAAAGAGCTCTTCACGTCATCGGCCCATGCTACCTCCATGAAGTTATCAAGGGAGAGATCTTCAAGGACCGGAATGAATCTCGCTTTTCGAACCTAGAGTGGACAAGGCTTGACGGCGACAATGCGGATTCGTTGCGCGGCTGGTTGATGCTTGTTAGACATCGAAAGTCATTATCATATTGCACACGTTGAGCACAGAGTTGGTCACTTAATTGGCGACCAAATGAGCAACTTCGAAGTATTTTATCTTGCTCTATAGCTGAGCTTTAGGCTAAGTCGTAATTCCCTCATCTGACGCATCGACGCCTCGGAACTCGAAGTACCTACTCCAGTCTAGATCACTCAATACCTGTGGCACCAGCTCCGTCTCCAGTGTGAATTGTATCTCGAAACCCTCATCGTCTCCAGCTGGACCCTTGTGGGGCGGGTAGATAACAGCCTGACTGAGAGGTGGTCCGCCAAACAGATGTCGCCAAGCGGTCGGTTCAGCAAATCCAAAATCCAAGGTACACAGGTCTGAAGGCCGCCAGTCACTGACCAACAGGGACATCGGCGGATATGAATCCACGTGAATCGATAAGTCGTGCTTGTTCTTTATCCGCGAAAACTTCTTCAGCCTATCAAAGAGCATGTCGACGGTGACACTATCAGTGATTTGGCGCGTATAGATAGCGAGCTTAGACAAGGGCGCCTCTGAAATGATCTCGGCGAGAGTCAGTTGTGGCACGGGCGATGTCCACGATGAGATGTCAAACTGTAGATTGCCTTGCAACTGCCTAGGCAATGGGGGATCTTTGAACAGCTTGCCAAAGCTCACACCTTCTGCCCAGAGCGGCTTATAGTCGAGACCCGTTTTGTAGAGTGGCTCCCGTATTCTGGATAGCACGCGCCACATGAGCGCGCAAATGGCGTTGTAGGTGGATATTTGAGTACCATCACTTGGTGAGACAGCTTTCTTCAACTCTACAGCCTTACTCTTGCGCAAGTGGAACATGAGCGAAGATGAAGGTTTATGCTGCGAGTCGCGATGGGCCCTGTGAGGAGCTTCAATCTCTCCTTCATTGGACGCAGCTGGTCTTTCGAAGCCGGGTAAACCGTAAAGCTCGCGATGAAGCCACTTCGGATCAAAGCTGGGAAACTCGGTACCATGTGCGACAGCATAACAATTCTCTGCAAGCTGCCTTCGGTAAGCAGTAGCACCTTTGAGTCCATTGGCCCAGTGGTGGGTGTGCAAGTTAAGAATGATGCCGCCTGGAATAAAATTGACTTTGAACGAGACAATCGCAGGGCTATTGTCGGGATGAGCTTCTGGCCTGTTGCCACAAGTCATCGAGCTGTTGCTTATCACATTGATGTCGCCCAAACTACACGAGGTGAAATCCGCCCTTTCGATCTCTTCAAAAGACGGATATGTGTCTCCAGGGTAGTCGAGATGTTGGGTGACAAATCTGACCGTACTGTCCTTCTTCCTGATAATTGAGTGGTGACCATCTTCATCCCTCTCGATAGTGCCCACCAGATGCCTAATCTGACTCAAGGTCCTTGCCGCGCCTTCTTTAAGTATCGCAGCAGCTTTCCTGTAGAGACAGTCAGTCCAGATACTTTGTTCTCTCGAACAACTGGATGGCACTGACATCTTCTGCGAGTCTTCTATCTTGAAGAAAACGGCCATATTGGTATAAGTTATTGTTGACAGGAAATCGAAGGTTGAGAGCTTGAAACGCTCTTCCTGGGGGTCGTTTTCCCATCCCCATGGATGGAGTTGGATTTCCTCCACTTGAGGCATCACGATGTCGTGGCTTTGCAAACTACCTCTTGAGCTGCTTGAACAAGGACTAACGACCTATGACCCACGAGTGTCGCTCAACAAACTCAGAATTTTGATAACCCGGGCGTGCTTATCCCGTCGAAATAGCTCGGAGCAGTGAGAAGTGTCTATGCAGTGAAAGCGGGGTAGTAATGACACGAGTAAGCTGCAATGCATTCCGCGTTGCCTTAATCTGTGTGCGGTGCAGCTCTCGTACGGGGATCGTTGATCACGGAACAGGCTTGCCGAGATGAAAAGCCCCGCATTGTCATACCCTGTCCGCAAGGTTTGATCCCTTCCAAATGAAGAAGGTGCAATGAAGCGGTGAGGAGCAGCCCTAATGTAGTCCCGAAAGTTAAGATGCGTGTTCGTGGGCTAGCGAAGTCTCTCATTCCTACAATTTGCAGGCAGGAGGCACGGCAAATTACCGCCTTTGATTTAGATCAATAGATTCACATAGATGTTGGGCAACACAATTGAATAAGCCAGACGGTCGCTTGCACACGGCTCTATTTGATTTGTTGGTTCTTCGATAAGTATCGTTATCGGTTCTGCCGTGTATCGTCGGCATCAGTATGTCACCTCATGCAGTAAGCAATTTAGCGGGCATAGGGAGGATGTTGAAGGATCAGGCGGGGTGGAGTCTAGCGTGCATTCCGCCCCCAAGTGCCGCCGCGCAACGGCACGGAACGTTGCGGTGCTTATGATGCTTGTGTACCGCGGGTAGTCGGTCCACAGTGGCTTCAGCCATGCCGCAACTTTACGTAGACCTCCATCGGTGGTCTTAACCATGTCACGTAGCCCTTTTGGTCCCTCATCCAATTGCCCTCGTTACCGCCCAAGCGCATGTCGAATTTCCAAATCGTGCGGCCTAAGATCAGCTTGCCCTCTGCATAAGCGAGGCTTGCACTCCGTTAGCTTCCAAACCCCTACGTCTTACGGACTTGGCCGACCTGAAGGAATGGGTAATGGGGAGCTGCTACTGCGTACCTTCTGCCAATACAATTGCGAGGGCCCACACTGAAAGGTTGCAGAACCTCCCGCCGGTCATTCGGGAAGGCTGACACATCGATGAATCTTTCTGGAATGAATTCGAGTGGTCTTTCGAAATTCAGAGGCGAGTGGTAAGCGGCATAATGATTGACGGCCACCGATACCTAGAAATAATCTGGTCAATACAATTTGATGATCACGAACCTCGTAGCTCCTGTTACGTGACAAGCAGATAGTGAGGACGTACTCCACCTGAAACGTACTCTCCATCAATGATGGCACCTCCCTTGGGCACCTGTCGTGGGAATCCTGGTACAGCTGGTGAGTATAGGCGCAGGCCTTCCTCAAGCACGGCAGCGAGATACGGGAGACGTTCGGTATTCTCAATTGTCATCATTCCGTCGCTGGTGAATGCATTAGTCAGTTCGTCTACCAGCTTCTGCATTTTCTCTGGGTGCTGGAGTAAAAGGAACAATGCCCCAGACAGCAGTGTTGCGGTCGTCTCGCTTCCCGCTTGGATTAGTGTGGCCGAATTGCTTAACATCTCACCGAAGGTGAAACCCTTGCCCTCTGGTTGGCGCAGAATATGTTCCATGAAATCTGGACGGGACTCCTTGTTGTTTACTCGGCGCGTGACCTTCTCGTGAGTGAGTCTTCTGTGACCTTCTGATCCTTTGACGGCATCAGAGGGAAGCATGGTATTGATGATTTGGCGGGCGTAGCGGCCTAGCAACGGGATGTGCTGTATGATACGAAAGTGCATCTGTGCCTCCTCGATTTGGTTCAACTTTAGCAGCCAGTCTGTGGCTCCATTCTCAAGACATCCGAATGGCTCTCCGAAAGCGAGATCGCCAATGATGTCAAAGGTGACGAAGTTGAACCATTGGACCATGTCTACAGCAGTTTCGCCGTGCTCGCAAACCCGGACAAGCCCATTGACGAACATATTGACGTATCGCTGAACAAGCGGTTCTTGTTCCCGCAGAGAACGCAACGAGAATCCGGGAGAGTACAAACGCCGATAACGTGCATGTTCCTCGCGGTTTCCATTGACGATGGTTGGGGCATCCGGATTTCTTACATAGAATTCAGGGTCTTTGATCATCTCCAAGTCTCGCATCTTCCTATGCGCGTAAATATCTTTCCATGCCTGCGGATTGATGTATGAGAGATTATTTGGAGCGATGCGAACCACAGGACCATATCTATCATGCACTTCATGCATTGCGCGATGGTGGTATCCAGTCCACATTGCCGCAAGGTATGGCACTTTGGTTGCTGCCCGGGAAAGTGGCCCGGGGTAATTGCGCAAAGGGTGGAAGAAGACATTGTAAGCACAAAAGAATAAAGCGTAAAGTACAGCCTCTCACGGTCAGCGCGAATTCCAAGTATTCGTTGTTTTCTAATTACCAGTATGACAATGCCAACAAGAACTCTCAGGGCGCTTGAGGATGGCATATCACAGTCGATCACGTTTGTAAAGTTCCAAAGCGACATTGTAAGAGTTCACATCGGAAGATCGCTTAGAGAATGTGGAAGTGACTCTACTGAAGATGTGGACAAGCGATGACTTTTCAACTAAATTGTACCCAAGAGATCCCTGCGTGCTACGATAGGCTAAGAGACCAACGGTCACATAATTGAGCGTAGAACAGGCTATGAGGCCCACAAACCAGAACGTCCCAAGCTCCATTGTCTGTCACAACATCTTCCAGAAAATTCAAGCAGTCTTCAAACTCTGCACACACCATTCCTTTGGCCTACATACTCGAAGCTCAAGTCGACTGCTGCATCTATCGAAGAGCTGACTTCAGAGGAGACGAAAGCGTACATCCAGACTTCAGGATGCCTATTCACAGTGCGGTTGGGTGTCCAAATCACCTTCCTACGAAGGTTAACCTCTCTCTGGTCAATCGATGCCGATTTTGTCGATCTACGAGACACTTCCTTGCTACAACTTCTCCGACGATTTAAGCCCGAGAAGTAAGAGCTTTGTTGGCGGAAGCATTGGCGAATGACTGGCATCGGATAATTACTGTAGCTGCAGGGTGGAAACGTCAAACAACATACTCTAGGTGCATCGCTTACAATGGCCTTGCTTACGCGGCCACGTCAGCTTGCGGGGTCGCCAGATTCCCGTGTAAAGAGGACGAAGGATTCGATTGTTAGCTATCATGCACTTCGCCCGCCCCGTCATCTGCCGTGAATGAAGTCTTATCTTGCTGCGAGCTCCTTGCAAGTTCAGTTTCTCACCCTGACCTCGCATGAAATAGTATCATGTGCGTGCGTGACGTTATAGCATCAAGAACAGCGCGTAATCCAAATGCAAATTGTCTCCCATTTTTGCATCGAGATCGTGGGGATTGTGGGGCATCGCAAGCGAGAGGAGTTCGGCAAGCGTCGTAAAGGGTATTTCGGCCGAAGCAACTCCTATCAGTTGATAGCTTAGCCTTGAACGGAAGGTGGCGTACAGAATCCGTGACCACTGTCGATGCATGCTTACTGCATAAATATCGAACGCAGTGCCTAGCTATGCAATGGAGCTGCGAAGTAGCAGCAGGGGTCAGCGTACGTCGTCACTCGACTAACGCCTCACCCGCGCGTTCGTAGGGTTTTTAGGCCTCCCTTATGGCAATCTACTATAGTGCAACTCACACGCATCAATTGGCCGGCCGCGAAAATCGCGCCCCTCGAGGGGTAAAGCAGTACGGGTACACAGATAACCATGCAAACCGTGTAGTGTCACCATTCATGTCATCATGGAAGCTATTAGATCTTGAACAACGTCTTGGTTGAGAAGGTAAACTATGCAGTACGTTCATCATAGAGAAATGATACCTTAAATCAGGTCCCAATGCAGCGGGAAGCTTGTCATGCTTCCATCTGAGGTCCCACTTCCAAAATTGGCGAAGTGCATCAAACGGCCACAAAGAGAAACGTCATTTGTTTTTGCCGATACCGGCGTGCAGGCTGACAGCATAACATCATTCTGGCAAGTCGATTGTGTTCCGTCAATATCTGCATAGTTGCGCAATCCTTGAGGCGTGGCCTCGCTATTATCATGGTATCGTGACTAAAACACACCAAGACCTTGGAAATTCACTATTGAGCACTGAAGTCTGCTCATATCTACAAGATCATACGATCATAGGTTGTACCTGTTGTTCTTCATTGGTTGTCTAGTTACGGCAGCCACATAGGCAGATGCAGTGACTCTGTAGTGTGGAGCTCCATCGTGTCTACATAGCCTGATACATGTTCCGCGAGTTTAGGTCGGCGAGTAAACACGACCAGCATATCCCTACTTGCAGGCTGAGCGGTGTCCAGTTGGTACACTGACGTGACACTGTGCTTGAAGTCGTGATCCACAAAGACTAGGGTATCTAAGAAGTGTTGGTGATGCACACGTCCCCGGATTAGGGTCGGATTAGTTTCCCCCGTCTGGATCCCAGTCATCTCCTCATTGTCGTGCATGAAGGTAACGGCGCTATCGGCGCGCATGTTCTTGCTACTGAGAAAGACTGTCATCGTGTGGTCGGACCCGTCTGAGTGGACTCCCTCGAGGGCTGGTTCGCCGAAGATACCGCCTTTCTTGAATGTGTGGGTGCGCGCATTGAACATTGTGCAAATCCAAGAGGGTGACGAGTAGTCCAGGCCATCGCGAGGGGCTACTCGGACTCCCTGGAATACTAACGCTTTGAAAAGCATCAGGGCTTGGACGACCGTATTGCCTTGCATATCCAGAGGAGTCTCATCGAACATTCTGGGAACTCCGGAGTCGTGACGCTTGTAGTCCTCTTGCACTGTCAACGTGTATGGTTGTGATTCGAGCCGCCGTATGCTTCGAGTTTCGGGGTCGATGCAGTACCGTCCATAGGTGACTGAACGATAGTCGAGGGTTGGGTCTGGTCCCGTGAGGTCACTTATCTCCTTCACAAATTCAAAATCGTCTTCTCGTGCGCCCAGGCCTTTCAAAATCGGAATCATCTCCTCTCCTCTGACGAAAATGTATTTGTCCCCCAGATATTTGTGGCGTAAATCCATGATGGCGGCGATTGATCTGTAGAACTGGGCATCATAGCGTCTTTCGAGGACATTCAGTATGTGAGGCGCTCGGTGGGAAACATTGTGGCCGTTATGTTCATTGATGAAAGGCATGGTGAATCGAGAACGTTGCAAGCTCAAGTCTCTTGTCTTGGAAGGTGAGATGTACCGTGCTTAGAGCTTTTAAAATATAGAATGAGTGACAAGATTAAGAAAATGTCATCCTCGATATTACCATATAGCCTGATTCGCTAGAAATACCGAAGACGGGTTGAACTAGCGTGGAAAGACACTGGGCTAGAAACCGCCTATCATTACGCCCACATTGATCTCAAGGCTATTGCTGCATTTCCAGTGATGCTTACACTTCGATCATTGGCCTTGAGCACGGCTGCAAACCTGCTGGTTGTGGAAGGTCCGTTGTGATCCTTGCAGGCTGAGTCTCCGACTTGATTGTCTGACCTGCACGCCAATGTACGATACATCCTCAAGGATTGTGAGCCATACCTAGAGGAAAGACCAACCATGGCATTACGGCAGTCGCTAGAAGATCGACTCTGTTGGCCTGAAGTCGACCCCACCCGACTTATGCCGTACCAATGACCATGGATCGGCGTGAGTGTTCTTATAAAAGTATCGAAGCCGCTTCTCGTTCGGATGTTGCTTACTTGAACTTTTCATACGTGCCGCATGTTTTGTGGAGTGAACAACACAGTTTGTCCACTGGAAGTTTCAAGCGACATTATCGGAGACATTCACTATCATCACCATGACTGCACACTACCCTGCCACGGTGGCCAAACTCAACGGTCAATTGAATGGTAACCCCAATGGTCAACTCAACGGATCATACCATAGTCAATTAGCACGGCGCACGGAAGTGAAGTCATATGAAGCTCCCAAGCTGTCCATAGTCCAGACATGGGCTCTGTTGGTGTCTCATCTCAAAGCGACAACAGCTACCATTAAGGAGCGATTTGATGAGCGCGCCCGCATCGAGGCGGAGATTCACGCACGCACCGACCAATGGTGCATTGACATCTTCACGCAAACGTACACACGCCTCGAGCATCTCAGTTCAGAATTAGAGATGCAGCTAGCCATCACGCAAAATTTAGGACATGTCCAAAATCTGGCACCATCGGCGCTTTCGAAATTTGTTCTCAATCCTTGGCAGATGGAGGAGCGCTATCGTGCACTCATTCAGATGCAGTCCTTCTTGGGATCATTCTTTGAGCGCGCCAGTCCTGCATATGATCAATCCAAGACTGTATGGTGGTTCGACCCTTCTTACCACCAATCGACGGGCCTCAACTATGACCGCTACGGAGCCCCAGATGTCCGAGAATCAGAGGCGCGACTCCTCCGAGCTCTAGCTTTGGGTGACGAGAAGATACCGCTGAAGCTGCTGTTGACGTCCAGCGGTGTTGCGGCCTTCACAGTGCTGCAACAATTCTTGATGAGCAAAGTACTCCACGCTGGAGACATTGTTGTCACTTCTCCATATCTGTATTTTGAATGTTTTGAGCATTTGCGACAAGTCTCGCATGTGCGCGTACTTGCCTCGAATACGTTTGATGCGGAAGATATCATTGCGACGGCGGAAAAACACAATGCGAAGGCTATCTACCTCGATCCTATGGCTAATACGATCGGCCTGGAGACTACAGACATACGGCGCTTCGCACAACTCATATCAGGCCGAGAAGGGTGGGCAGACCGATATTTGCTCATCGATGGGACACTGATCTCTGGTGGAATGGCAATATACGACTGGTTCAACGAGCCGAGCCATCCAAAGGTGCTTTACTACGAGAGCGCCCACAAGTATATTCAGATGGGCATGGATATCGTCATGCTAGGTCTGATGGTTTATCCGGAAGAATTCCATGAGACCATCGGCCTCATACGCCAGGTCACTGGAACGACACTGTATTCACGACAGGCAAACGTCCTACCCCCGGTTGACTACGCCATCCATCAATCGCGCATGCACTGGTTGACAACGAATGCGGAGAAATTATATTCTCTGCTCGAGAAGAAGGGGTCGGATGTCGCGCAATTTAATTTTCCTGCCCATTGGCGCAAGATGGGTTGGAGCAATGGCGGGAATGTAGTTACCATCAGGCTGCTTGGGGAGGACATGAACAAGCGCCCAAGCTTGGATGCATTCACCAGCTTAGTCTTGAGGGCCGCTGAGGAAGAGGGTATCGGTATGACAAAGGGTGGGGGTTTGGGTTTCTCAGTCACTCGAATCTGGCCATCGACTCCATTCATCAGGAATGAGGATCCGTATATGAGAGTCTCCGTTGGGATCGATCCCAACGAGGTCGAGTCCGCAGCCAGAGCCATTTGGAAAGGTCTAGAGAAACACAGCCGCCACTCCAGGCCACTGGTTGCGCACCCTAGCAAGCTCAGGGAACACGGCCTAATCAAGACCAATGGTACATATTTTGACGCCAGTAGATAGTTGTCAATTCATCGCATTATGCATGCCCGTTCCCTATCGGTCTAGAGAGGAGAATTTCTGACCGCGACAGAGTCGCCATTTTTGGCAAACGCGAGGATCATGAATAAACATAGGAACCGAAGTAGAAATAAATAAGAGAAAGTAGTATCTGGGGGTACATGCGAAGATGGAGGGTGCAGGAGGAAGGCTGGAGGCGCGACGCTGCGCAAGAGATGATGCCGGCAAAACATTGGCGCCTTCTTGGCGTATCTTTTCCAGTTGCGCCTGCTCGTGGCTCTACAACGCGCTCCTTTTGTTAGCTCTCAAGACCAGAGCTCCTGGCGCAACATCTGTATCCACGCGTATTCATTGAAGTAACAGTCCGGTAAAATTACTCTCACCCATTCGTGCCAATCGTCGTCCCATCGTCCACTGGCACACATGGCAGTCACAAACTCCCAATAGCTCGGGTACCACCCAGAGAACTCCCAATCCACGATGACCACGGTAAACTCGGGGTTTTCATCGGAATTATGACTAATGGTATCTTTAATCAGAATGTTCTTCCTCTGTAGATCGCCATGTGTGAAAACAGGCGGATGACCAGAGAACACAGCCGGAAGAGCCGCACGATAGAAGTTTGCATTATGAGTAGAAGGGCCGTTGTACATGTACTTCCGTACCATTGCTTCGCTGAGAGCAGCCTCAGATTTGAAAGGTCCAGAACAGGTCGAATTATGTGTCCAGAGTAAAGGATCCAGTAGGGGACGTTCTCCAAGGCTTCCGAGATAGTTGGGAGATGGTAGCCTGCGTAGCTGACTACAAAAGGCTTCCAACTTCGCACAGATTTGTTCTTTTTGTGATGTGCGTAGAGTTGGCCACCGAGTGGCAAGGGTGTCTCCAGACACATTCTCCATGACAATGTAATTCACGGCTTCTGAGGCCTCACTTGGCACGGAATATATTGCATAGACCCGAGGTATTGGGATTCTAGTGTGCTCGCTCACGAAGAGCATGTTGAAACCCTCTAGCACATCGACTCCGGTTCCAAACTTGGCCACGAAGTGAGAATCTACCTGGACAATCTGACGGCCACTTGACGTAGAAATGTTTTCAGAGAGTCTTATTTGTTCGGGTGTTGGAAGGCGATGGGGCAAGTTTTCGGAGGATGCGAAGTACGGGACGCGTATGTCAGCCATGTGAAACGGTGGCATTTCGTTGATTCGGTAGCGTCAAAAAGTGAGAGAAACGGGCTACTACGCAGCTTTTGCTTTGGTTTCACCGGACCTACTGCAGATTAGCCAATATCAAAGGATAGACAGACGCCGTTAGTTCTGCTTCACGTAACCGTGAGACGACCAGGCGCTTACCATCTACTGGCTGTAGAGCAAACATAGTCCCCTAACGTAAAGGCGAGCTTAATTGCTGGGCATGACTTTGCGACAAGGAGCGAGGTTTTCGGACTCAAAGAACTTATGACGCTCGAGGACGCTTGCGATGCCAAGATTTGGGGCCAATTTAAACTACTAGGCCATTCAAGCAAGTTCTCGGTTACAATTGCCGCCACACAAATTCTGGGGTCCTTGCCGAGGGCTGCTCGACTCAAAGGTTATGTTGCTCGCACATCTCACGTAACAATGGCAGTGTGAATGCACGTCTACTCAAGTAAAGGCTGTACATTTGCGCAGGAGCTTTTGAAAAGCAGCTTTGAGCTCTCATTTGACCCCTTCATCTCACGCCATAAAACGACAAGAAGACGAAGGCCTTCTTCTCCATCCCCAAGACAAGTTCTCCTACTGACAGGTCTTGTAGATCCACGAACCCTTCTTCGGTGATAGACCTCACAGCAGCGTCCAGCGAAAAAGGCGTTGACGCCATGAACAAGACTGTCCTGTCGCTATGTTAGAGCGCTTCGCGATGACTGTGCGAATACTGTAGCCACCCGGCAGAAGTTTTTGAGAGGCCGCAAACGGCAAGCGGGGCAGCCGGTTGCTAGCGCCGCCGCCAGTGCCACGTGGGACAGTCACATGACAGGCTCCATGTGGCTTATGATTCAGCTTTGTGGTGACATGCCAAACTAACCACAGCTTCGTGGTGTCATGCACGATTAACCACAGAGAGAAAGAAGGTATACAATTTCACCCGTTAGAGAAACGAATTAAAGATTCACAGTGCATACTAACACATAATATTATCTATTAAAATTGTGTAAAAACTGCTATTTCCTCCTATCTTTGCGTTCGCGTGCGATTCTCCGATGATCCCATTTTTGCTGAATATAAGTTCATTGTCTTTGTGGTAGCTGGAGTATTAATCCTTACAAAGGGCGACAAGCCTACTACGAATCGAAGCTCGCATGGGCAAACCTAACAAGCTCGTCTCTCCCGATTTCGGTTACTCCTCGACATGATCGATCTGGACCCAGTCTTTGTGTGAACTGTTGCGAATTTCAAGTCGCATCTCCCGAACAGACACAATTATTCCACAAGACAGCATCGGGCTGGCAATGTATGGTAACCAGCGCATATGCCTTACATGTGGGACCACGAGACGACGAAATGGAGGAGTATGTTTGGAAGCATGTGGAGGCCTTCCTAGGCAGAGCAAGTGATAGCGCATGGCTTGATACTATCTTCAGTGTAGCTAAGTCGCATACTCAGGTGAGCGTTCAGCGAAACATCGATTCTGTGGCTTGATCTTACCTTTTCAGGATGAACTAGTTCGGGAAACATTGAGCCTATGGGCTGCACATCGCCTCCTGATGAAGGGTTGGGACATGGAACTCTTGAGACGTTGCCTGTTGCAGATGAACAATCCTCGCTCTTTAGAACCATACCTGCTCCTCGTGTCCTGCAAAACCAGCTTGATCGAATGTTAGAGCAATACTGTGCCACAAAGGAGATGAAATGCCTTAAAGGACTTCAGGATGCGATGTACAAGAAACGTCACAGATCATGGACCGTTACGTTTACAGTGATCATTCTCCTCCTACATATAAGAGAGAGAGATATTTGGAGGTTACTATATTAGAAACTTTGTATGGAAGGCGTACGTCATCCGCACCTAAATCCTGATTTCTCACTGAGCCTAGGGTAGGACTACAAATGGCGACACCCTGAACGAGCCGACAACCTTATCAAGAGAAGTCTACACGCCAGCAACATCCTCCTAGCACACCTCTACCTTTCTGAGGAGGTACCCCCAGCATTATACAGCATCGATAGGTCGCCTCCAATGGTAGCCAAGGATCGATATACTTGGATGAATGAAACAAGTGTAGATTTTTCTCTTTGTCAATTGGCGTTTCGTGAGGATGAGCAGTCATCATTCACGCAGGCGAGCCCCCAGGACTATGGCTGCTAGGGAATACGAGCATAATCATTGCGACGTCGACAGAATTTTTTGCACTTGAGAACGGACGGAAGTATACATCTCGTCGATTGAGCCCCAGGCCTCGACCTATATGCTGCGTTAATACACTCCTAAGATTTATTGTATTAGTTGCATACCTTATGAACCGGCCTACGTGTCTCTAAGTATTGGAGAAGTTCCGCGTTATTCTCGTTGAAGGTTTGGAGCCTTCGTATAATGGACTCAGAATTGTCGTCTATCCTCTCTGACGATATCGAACGAGACTGCAAACGCCGTCTCAGTTCCGGCTCAAGGCAGTCTAAGACGACTGTGGCGTAGTTGTTGCAGACCTAGCACAGGTAATTAGCCAACGTTCGTTCCTCCTTGCTAAAAATGTACCTTAAGCTCGAAGTCAACTGCTTGAGCGACACTCCTCGGAAAGCCGTCTAAAAGGAAGGTACGTTTCCCTTGCGCTCTTGCGTTACTAATCTCTTAGCTCAAGAGCCGTGTGGTGAGCTGAGCTAGGAGTAGTAACGATTTTTTTATGCTTTCTGGAATGAAATGTTGATAAGGAGACATTGGCCACTTTGCTTCCGCGCGCAATAAATCGCCGACCGATATGTGATGAAGGTTGAATTCGTCTGCAAGGCGGATACAATTCGTCCCCTTCCCCACATCAGGCCCTCCTTGATAAAATAAGCGAAGCGACATGATGAGGCTAAAGGAGCATACCAGAGACCAGTATCATAAAGAGACCAGATTTCTGTATTAGTCGATGAAGGCTTAGAAGAATGATCACATAATGTATTGAACTCTTAGAATTGCTAGGTACAAGGCCTCGTGGTGGGTAGGCAACAAGGATTTCACGTCGCGCAAGCTGTATCCGTCATATGCTACCCTTGAGAGTCGTATGCGCGTCGCACCACCCTTGAACCGATGTACCCATGCATATGGAAATGCAGCGATCCGGGGATAACCAGATGTCCACCCCAGATACGAAGGGAGACTGAGGTGCAGCAATTCCATGGACATGCGAAGATGCGAGTCGTATCATTCCTGAGCGTAATTGTGCGAGAACTTTCGCCTTGTGCTGCTTGCAGGCATCTATGCTAGGGTGAAATTTGATGCAACATGCTGCTGTGCCGTATCGCTTAGACACAGAACATGAGAGTGGATGTTGGGATTGATTGGATGTTATTCATGCCACAGCTCACGCCTCGTCGTCGTCCTGGCAAAGCGCTTCCTCATTTGACGCTGGGGAGACTTCCTTGACGGCGCACGGTGACAGAGGCAGGCGGGACCGGCAGAGGGCGAAGCGTCCCGAACGAGACTTGTGAGACTACGCTCAAGGCTGAGCCATGCCGCGCCCGGTCGACACTCGGTCGGTGATCGGCCGATTGTGCACAGCAGTCTGTAGCCGCGCCGCCCCCTCTCATTTTGGCTCATGTAAGAGCACCCGTGCCTATTTCCGAGAGATCCTGGTCAGCACGTGCTCTGCCGCACAGACCGTAGTTTAGCTCACGATTTTCGCATACAGCTACTTAGCTCACCTGCCCGAAACGGGCATAGACCTGCGCATGTCCAGAGACGCGTCGTTCGGGGGTAGTATATACATTGCCTTTCCGGTCTGTGTCAACGCGAAACACACGATCCGCTATGGAGGTGAGAACGGTGTTATGCGTTGCGGAGAAGCCATCGATTGCGAAAGCAATTGCAAACCACTTGGGAGATCAAGTGACTACCGTGAGCACAGACGCGCGCAATCCGCCAGTCGAGCTAATGGACGTGCAGCATAACATCCAAGGCAATCCGTATGTGAAGAACTACGAATTCGACTACACCTTTCCGCAATGGGGTCATTGCAGTGTCACAATGACCTCTGTGCTAGGCCACCTCCTCAGCCACGAGTTTGAGCCGCGATACAAGAGCTGGACTTCATGCGACCCATCTGCGCTTTTTGACGCTCGCATCGAGGTTTTCGTTGGTAGCAACAGAAAGCCTATCGCGGACAACATCAAGCGACACGCTCGCCGGGCCGACGTGCTCTATATCTGGACCGACTGCGACCGCGAAGGTGAGCATATAGGCACCGAGATTCGGTCGGTGGCAGCACAAAGCAACCAGGCTCTGGGTCGCGCTGGCGGCACAGTAAGAGCACATTTCTCCAACATCGAAAGAGCGCATATCATTCACGCCGCACATCATCCCACCGATCTCGACGAAGGGCAAGCCGACGCAGTAGCTTCTCGTATCGAGCTCGATCTTCGTGTGGGCGCAAGCTTCACCCGGCACCTCACTCTGAGTCTTTGTCCTGTACTCCAGCGAGGCAATCTGTCAGAAGCCTCTCAATTAATCAGCTACGGGAGCTGTCAGTTTCCTACGCTTGGCTTCATCGTCGAGCGCTACTTGCGCGTTCGGAATTTTATCCCGGAACCATTCTGGAGCATCAAACTGATGCATCGAAAAGCTGGAACAAGGGTGAACTTTAGTTGGGCTCGTAAACACCTCTTCGACAGAATGATAGTTGTTATTCTCTATGAGTGGTGTCTCACTTCGCAGAATGCTCAGGTCCAAAAAGTCAAAACCACGCCAACGAGCAAGTGGAAACCCTTGCCGTTGACTACTCTAGAGCTTCAGAAGTGCGGTAGCAGATTCTTAGGAATGGACAGTCAAAAGGTTCTGCAGCTTGCAGAAAAGCTATATCAAAAAGGTTGGATTAGCTATCCTCGAACCGAGACAGATCAGTTCGATCAGGGTACGGACCTTCGCGGCCTCATCCAGAAGCAGGCGCAGGGCGGCCGCTGGGCTGATTATGCAACGGCGCTGGTCGAAGGAGGCTTTTCGTGGCCCCGTAACGGACGTAATAATGATAAAGCCCATCCGCCTATCCACCCGGTCAATTTCGTCAATCCAACTACGCTCTCACATGAAGAGCAGCGTGTCCATGAGTTCGTCGTGCGGCGCTTCCTTGCCTGCTGCAGCAAAGACGCCCAGGGGTCAAAGACCGACATTAGTATTCTCTATGGACCGGAAACATTCAATGTATCTGGGCTTGTAATATTAGAGCGTAACTATCTCGATGTCTACGTTTACGATCGGTGGGACAACCAAGAACTTCCCCCGTTCATCGAAGGCGAGGTCTTCGAGCCGACCGAAGCTATTCTCAGTGAAGGTAAGACGTCACCACCTGGATATCTAACTGAACCGGACCTGCTTGCACTAATGAACGCCAATGGTATCGGCACTGATGCCACAATGGCCGACCATATTGTCACAATTATAGACCGACAATATGTCGAAGCCAGAGCTCAGCCAAGACAGGCGCGGCATGGAAATGACGAAGAAGAGTCCGAGGAGTTGCCAGCCCAAGCGAGAGTCGGAAATGGTCGTAGAGGTAGAACTGCAGTAGCCCGTCGTCGTGGCGGCAGGAATAGCGGTGCTGGTCGCGGTGGCGCTATAACAGGTGTTCGGGAATTCATACCTACGACGCTAGGGGTCGCTTTGGTTGAAGGCCACGAGAATATGGGGTTTGAGACTAATTTGACGAAGCCTTTTTTACGCAAGGAGGTAAGATAACGTCCTTGATCAATCTCCATCACGGGCTGCTAATGACAGGCGTAGATGGAGCTGAAGATGAACGCCATATGCGATGGACAGACGACAAAGGCTCGGGTCGTGAACGAAACCATCGAGCAGTATCGAGGGGTCTATGCTCGCATGCAGCAACATCCGGGCGTTCTTTGTACGGTGAGGACTGAGTCTTGGCGTACCTACTTCTCCGCTGATGTGATTGTAGGCTGTTCGGAAGTATGTTTTCGGTAAAGTGAACTGAGGATTGTCTACCTCACCATCGAACCCTACCAGTTGCCGCGCATCTCAACCTACCATCCTATGCAAGACTTTGATTAACTCGCTCGGCCATTGTGGCCACTGAAGGTCGGGTGTGGATGCTGACCCCCTCTGGAAACGGCTCGAGCTGATTTGTCCCTCATGCCGGCTTACATACTCGATCGCCATTGGCTGAGCGGAGGCTGAGTGACTCCCTGCACACGCTAGACGGGCCGTTTCGGAACTCTTGATCAAAATTGACCAGCATTGCCGTACAGAGTGATTGGGCGTACCATGCGCATGGACCATCGCATTCAGACCCTGAGAACTCACAATATGCATAGCGGCGTTGCATGTATTGAGATTTCCAGTTCGGTATGGCTCTGACTCTACCAAGCAACTCATATCCTTTGGAATATAAAGGATCCCTGTGCGAAACTAAAGCTTCCTTCCAGCAACCTTCCATCACTACTAAAGAACAAAGGTCAAAGAACACCCGCATTATCCAACAGCAAAAGGACCAGGTACGTTTCATTCCATTTGGCGGGTTATAATACTAAGAATCGTCATTGATTTCCACAAGACTGCAAGCAAGCCACCAAACTCCACGTGGATATAATCTCTAATAGTCGCAATCTTCAGTCACCTATCGTCTCCGCTCAATATCCCTGCGCCTTCTTCTCTAGTACATGATGGCTGTTGTTATCGCCCCTTACTCTCAGAGCCATTTCCAAAGCCTTCCGAGTCTGAACGCTGCACGAGACAGCTTCCTCAAGCTGGATCGCGATAAGCTGGTCGAGCATCTTTTCAAAGACTTCTTCGTCGACAACGACATGGATCGCATCTTCGGACTAGCCATGCCGCACCGCCACTTTTAGTATCCTTCCCGGGCAGATGATGGCCAATTACAATGGCACATCCACCGCTTGGAACGCAAACCCTGGCGAGGGTATGGATAAACCCCAACCTGTGATCTGGAGCTTTTCCTCCACCGGGGAATTTTTGCCAATCGAGTTCAGCTATTCAAAAGGGCACAAGGTTGAGTTAGGGGGAAAAGAACGCGCCTTTGTAGCCGGCTTCAAGCGCCTGCTTGATGAAAAGAATCTCACAGACATGTTTGGCTTGTGCGAGTACCCGGGAGAAAGCCTTCTCCAACAAGTACTTTACCCTGAGCTAGAGAACGCGCCATTTGCTATAGATCATGGCGATCTAGCACCGCTGGACATAACAGTTGACTCGGAATACAACGTTACCGGTAAGCCAGCGTCAAGATTAGACATGCTTATGTTGCTAACTACGAAAGTATCATCGATTGGGGATTTGCTGCGAAGGTTCCAGTCCAACTAGCTGGTCGCTTGCCTCGCTTTCTTCAGCTATCGGACCTTGTCTTGCCCCCAAGTCCGACTCTTCAGGAAGATCGGAAGGCGTATGTCGCTTCGCTCACGTCTCACTCTTCGCAAGCGGCATCTTGGATGTTACTTCTTTATTCATCCGAAGATGTTGATTTTCGCCACTGCTTTCTAGAATCGATGATTAGCAAGGGTTTGCATCATTCGCTAGCAAGTCTGGGATGGAATCTTCCCTACCGTGAGCTAGGTTCTAAGAAGGAACCAGACTGAAGATGGGGTTTCCTTTAACTATCTTGGTCTACGTCTGTAATTAGTTTGAAGGACACGGGCTTTCTTAGAAAACTTTGCCCAAACCGTCGCGATAATATGCTTGCCAAATTGTCAGGATCACAACACTTGCGAGCATGCCAAATGGCATCCAAGTGCCTGATTGGGATGAGACACGCGCAAAATCTCCATCGTAAGGTTCGCTTAGACCGCGCTCTCTGTCGACCTTGATGTTGTGACATGGACGTTAACTTAGAAGTCATTGTGCTGTGGGGCAGATACAAATACACCAGCCACAACGTCTATAGCGAATCCTGGCCGTTGATGGTCAACGCCTCTTGCAGTGAAAAAATGGTGGTAGTCTACTCTAAGCAGCCTTTGGGCCTAATGGAGGTCAGATAACGCCGATGTACTCACTGTGAATCTGCTGTTCATATAACCTAAACCATCCTTTCATATAAGTCTCTTATCTATTTGAGCTTGCAGATTGATTCTGTATACAGCCATGTGGCCAATACACACCCTACTAGATCTAGGTACATCCACAATGACGACAAAGTCCCGCGCCATCGAAATCACGACGCAAAACCTGACCCTCATCTTCGGCGAATCCGACGCCCTAGAACGCAAACAGAAACTCGAAGAACTCTGGTTCCCACCCAACGAAGTGCTTTTCATCGACCCATTAGGTGCGTTCAAAACGCATGAAGCGATTGAGGAGTTGATTGTGAAGTTGCTGGGTATGGATGTGGGTATGGAGTTCTCTGCTATAGGTGCGTCTGCCATCGTTTTTGATTATGGTTATAGTGTAGTTCGGGTGAGGTAGGGGAGAGTTGCTGATACTAATTTTGACTTGGTGAGGTTGATGTCTTGCATCAGGACGAGGAGACAGATACTTGGGTTACGAGGTTGAAGTGGGGTCAGGGACCCCATGGAGGGGAGTTCAAGCTCACGGGCGAGGATGTTGTTACGATTGTTGGGGGCAGGATTCAGAGATTGTATACGTTTTTGGATGGATCTGTGCCGTCGTGAGGGTTGCGTCAGGTTGTTTGCGGGAGAGGTATAGATGCTGGACACGTGCTGGAGACTTGGTAATCTATATTGAATGCATTCGGAAGAAATTCATGTGTTAGTTAGAGTATGCGTTCCGAATCTTACGATGGACATCCTCGCCATTCTTGCCGAAGTTGCATGTTTACTGCTAGATACCGCGCTCTGGCACTTCCGAGCGCTCTCCCCTCAACAAGCTCGCAAAAGGTCCTCTAGTCCTCTTCAAAGCGTCAAAAGTCCCCTCCGCAACGACTCTTCCCCGATCGAGCATGATGATATTCTCAGCAATAGCCATCATCTCCCTCGCATGCGTGATGATAATAACAGTCATATCTTTCTGCTTTCCCCAGACGGCCGTGTTATGGCTCGAGCGCTTCTCAATGTGGCCGCTAGCGTCCGCAACAAGGCGCTGGATGGTCTCGCGTATGATGCCAGCAGACTCTACGTCGAGCGCGCTAGTGGCTTCATCTAAGATGAGGATATCGGGATTACGTGCGAGGGCACGAGCAATCGCGATACGTTGTGCTTGACCTCCGGAGAGCCCTGTGCCTCCTTCTCCAATGACCGTCTCGTATCCCTGCGGTAAGCTGTCAATGAACTCGGCGATGCCAGCAGCCTCTGCGGCGAGTAGAATATTCTCGGTAGTAGCGCGCGGTGAGCTGAGTTCCAGACCATAGGCAATGTTCTCCGCGACGGTGCCAGGAAAGAGCACCGGTGTCTGTGAGACAATCGCCATTTTTGACCGCAAGGTCTTGGTATGCAGAGCCTTCACGTCCTTACCAGAAATCGAGAGATCTGTCGAGCTAAGGGCATGGGAGTCTGAGCTTGTTTGGTATAGTTTGAGAAGCAATGCTGCGATCGTAGATTTGCCAGAGCCGGACGAGCCCACTATGGCGGTGCAGCTTCCACGTTGTATGCTGAAGCTGACATCGTTCAACACAGTTTGGTCTTTTCTGGTCGGGTATGTAAAAGTCAGATGTCTGAGAGCGATATCACCTGCTGTCAAGAGTTGCACATCGCCTTTGTGCTCGTGTGAATCCGTGGGTAACCGCGCGAGGCGAATGAGTCTTGATCCTGCATCTCTGGCAATGTTGACTTGCGGAATATAGTTTCCGAGGAAGTTCACATGGTTCAAGCTAAGCAGCAGGATACCAAAGACCTGGATGATGTCCGTTGTAGAGAAATCGCGGTGAGCTACAATGACTGCGCCGTACCAGAACAAAAAAGCGGCGACAAAGAAGATGCTGGAGTAGTTGAGACCAAAGATGGAGCCGGTGTAGATTGCTCGCTTCAAGCCAACCTTGAGAGCAGCCCTGGTCACCTCTGTATATCGTTGGCGGAAGACCTCTTCGAGGACCAGGCATCGCACTGTCTTAATATTGACAAATGTCTCGTGAAGCACCTGTCCCACGTTTTCATCGGCCTCGTTCGAGAACCTCTCCCAGCGACTGCTAGTAGCGTTGTAGCAGGCTGTCAGGGCGTACAGTACCGGGCCAGTGGCCAGAGCAACAAGAGTGAGCTTCCAACAGATGACCAAGCTCCAGACGACGGCGATGAAGATCATGGTGACGACAACCAGTGCGATACCAGCAAAGCGGCCAGGTAAATTGCGTGCTTCTTCAGCAAAGTGGTCAAGGCATTCCGCAAGACGCGAGACGCTGTTTTCCTCCCGATCGAAGAACTCCCGTGGCTGTAATAGGATCCGTCTCAACGCTTCTTTCTTCAGATTGTTAGCCCAGACTTGGGCGCATGCGTCGAAAAGAAAGTAAAAACCATAGCTCACAAGCCCATCTAGAACAGCAATACCGAGAATGGTAATGGCATAGATCATAGCCATATGAGTCTGGTTCGAAGTAGCGTAAAGTGTCGACAAGAGCCTTGCGAACACGAATGCGAAGACCGGGACAGCTGCTGCATGTGTCATCGCAGATGCGATAGCTCCGATAAGGATGAAGCGTGTGCGGCTATCTAGATTCGGCCACAATGTGCTTATAATATGCTTGATGCTGAGTGTACGAACTATATCTGGTGAGCTCCCCAATTTGGCGGAAATGCGACGGCTTTTTCGATGCTCAATCTTCATTTTAATGGTCTTTCGGATACTTGGATATTCTGGTAGATCCAAACGAATGGGGACGTCTTGAGATAGCAGCGATCGGCGGTGAATGTCGACCGTAGGGACTAGAGAGTTGCGTCGACTCGCCAGCGCTGTTCCAGGGATAGCATCAGGCGTAGATGCAGTAGTCGCTCGTCCGATAGCCGTAGGGGGAAACTTTCCTGGTTCAGGTGTCCCAATCATTGAGCTTCTTCGAGATGCCGCTATCATCCTAGATGTGCGCGTAGGAGCGAAGAGAGGCGACACGAACGACTCCTCGAAGAATGCTGCAGATGCCGGACGAGAACCGACTCCCCATGGTTCAGAGTGAAGAGAGAGTATTTCGTCAGTCCCATCTCCGGCGTTCGCAGTTGCTTCGTCCCATGCATCGTCACTTCCATCTCCTTCCCCAGCAAGAAACGTGCAAAATGCCGAGCTCTTATCTGCCTCTAAGGTCTTTCGGTAGCCTTCTTGCACTACACGAGCCTTGTCCATGACGTAGACGAAGTCGTTGGGTTCAATTTGTGAGATGTCATGAGTGATAACAATGGTCGTCCTGCCTCTACGCCATTTTCTGATCGCTTCTAGCATGTCGGATCTGGTAACGTAATCCAGGGCGCTCGTGGACTCGTCGAGGACAAGGATGGCAGTATCGCGTAGTCGAGCACGTGCTAATGCTACTCGTTGTTTCTGACCTCCACTCAGTGAATTTCCTTTGGCACCTGTGAGCGTATCGAGACCCTGAGGAAGATCGCGTATCATCTGCTGCAGAAGGGCAAATTCAACTGCATCGTCCACCTGCTGACTTGTGATATTCTCATCCTGCTTGGCGAAAGCGATGTTGCGGCGTATAGTGTCATTGAAAAGCACACTATGTTGCTCAACCAATGTAACGTTCTCGCGGAGCCATTGAACGTCCAGCTTCTGCAGAGGGTGGCCGTCAACTGTTATCTCACCGGCAGTAGGCTCGTAAAATCGAACGAGCAGTTGTCCAAGCGTACTCTTTCCGGATCCACTTCTACCAATCACAAAGGTGGTCTCCCCTGCTGGAAAAAAGAGCGAGCTCTTACGCAGTGCAAGTTGGTCAGGACGGGTGGGGTATGCGAACAAGACCTGCATCCTTTCAGTTAGTAAATCGGGAAGCACTAGTGTGCGAACGACCTAACCTGCTTGAATTCCACATCGCCAGAACATTTTCCTGGTCGCTTTCCGTGCAAGATGTCGGACAGATCGTCTGATTTGGATATCTGCCGCATCAAGATCTGAAGCCTTGCACCTGCCACTCCTCCTTTTTGCACAACAATGAGCTGAGGTAGAAACCCAGTGATGCCCTGCACTGCCATTAAGGCACCCCAGAATGTCGTAGCCACCGATCCAGCATTTGATTTGCCGTGGGTCACCAGGTAGTTTCCATACCAGAATCCCTGAACAAAGATGCCGAACGTGATGAATTGCATGAATCCAATCTGGATCGACCGGAGGTTTGCCTGGCGTTTGTAGAGAGTTCCTGCCTGGGCAATGAGGCTCGCATACTTTTGGATCTCAAACCGCTCGCCATTGAAACACTTGACTGTCTCGATGCTCTGAATGGCGTTGGTGACATACTTCAGTGCTTGCTGTAGTTTATCCGCTTGTTCGTGGGCGCACTTTGTCAATCGTCTCGAGAGGAATGCCATAACGATGTATATGAGAGGGACCGTGCAGACGATTACGAGCGTCAAGTTCCAAGAGAAGTAGAATGCCACTCCTAGAGCGCCAAGGCCCGCAATACCGCATTGCAGGCCTTCGCTCATGGGTGCAGAGTTAGACAATTGCAGCTCACGAATCTGCCTATTTCGGTCAGTCATGGGTGGTCTCACGTCACATGTTGAGCGTTGCTTACATCTGTACCCCAGGAAGAAAGGCCCCAATACCATTCTCTCGGGTGTCATACCATTCAACATCCTTCTCCAAAAGAGCATTGAAGATTCGATCTCGAGCGCTTTTCGCTTGAAGCTCTCCAAACGTCAGAAACATGGAAACCGCGACGCTGTTGAGTAGCCAACTTAGGGCTGCCACCGCACACAATATCGAGGCGTATTTCGAAGCGTTGTGAAGGAAGTTTGCACTATCGATCTTGCCAGACCCAAAGTCTGCGAATTGTCGGAAGATGGTTCCGTACAAGACTGCCATGGCTGGGTAGGTGAATGCTGCGAGGACCGCTGAGATGACGGCAGCACTGAAAACCGGTAGGTGTTTTCGAGTCATGAAGGCGAACAGTGTCCGCAGACCTGCCCGCTTGATGATTTCTTGTTCCTCGTCCTCATCTTTTCGCTTTCCGCGTTTCTCTTCAGTGGTGTCTGACATTGGCGATGTGCTGGCAGACATTGCGGGAGAGCCCGCGAATGAATGAGACATGCGACCTTGGCTATACGTGCAGATAGAGCCGCGGCGTTGGATTTGGGCTAATTTTAACAAAAAATAGAATGTGAGAACATAAGGTGTTGTCAAAGAGGGAATAGTGTGTTGCTAGGCCACGCGACAATACTTTGTTCGCCGTTGATATTGTTCTCTGCTACCACACCTCGCTTCCTCGCCGTCACGACTGGAAGCGAAGTTGCTCAGACTACCGAAAATCTATGAATGCATGAAATCAAGCGGACAATATCAAGATGAGATCGGAGCGCGCTCACGCGCATGTCGCGCTTGAGGCAGGAGCACGCTCGGGACCACCGCTGTCGTTGGCAGGACGACCAATGCCTCAAAGCGCAGACTGGACCGAAGGGGCTCCCACAAGGAGTTCGAATCACCGCCTACGTTAGTCAAGACCGGCTTGGCAATGTGCCGAGTCGAGCGCCCGTCCAGGGACGAATAGTCGGGTACCATGGCGTATGGCCAGAAAGAACAAAGACCGCGGCCTGCAGGTCATGCGAGGCACTCGTGGTCACGGATAATCGGCTCATAACTGTATGAGTTTCACCCGGCGGACGGTTTATTTCTGTTGTGCCTTCTCGTAGACCCAATCGTTCAAGCCTGCCCGATTGCTGGAATTGTCAGTACCGTGACAAGCGCCCCATGACCGGAGAACCTACCGAGCAATCTCAATGGCATAGAACTGCATGCGCACAACGAAGATGGTAGTGTCTTGGTCGTACTCGACCTTGGGACTCGTTCGCAGAATCGTTCCGAAGTTGTAGTCTTCCACCTTCTTGTCGCCGTTTTCATACTCGTTGATGAAGTTGCGCCACTTCTCCTTGCCCTCCTTGCTCTTCATATCGTCCTCGTTTATGGTGGCGGCGGGATCGAAATCGGGAAACTCGGTCTTGAAGTGGCTGTAGATTTCGTCGTCGCGTTTCGTGAGGCGTAATTCGGAGCCGGGCACCTTCTCGAGGATGCCCCAATATGCCTCGAGGTGTTTCACAGCCTTCACGGCGAACTGCTTTTCCAGCTGGAGCGAGTCAGCTATGCGTCCCTCCTATTGTATATTGGCTTCTCACATCCTCGAAGTTCTCGGCCTGCTCTGGGTCGATGTTTGCGCCGGGTGGTCCGAGGGACATGATTGCGGATGTGGGCTGTAGCAGTAGGTAGGTAGGTAGCTAGGCGTTCTTCGAAATTGGGAGCAGGAGCAGGAGCAGCTATGCACCAAAGGGAGATGCGACAGCCTTATGCGGTGAAAATTTTGGCAACGTCAAGGAAGCTTCGAGCTCCGTCGCGGGGCTTCGCGAGCCCTGCCCGCCACCTGCACCAGCCACCGCCCCGCGCTGACTCAACACCAAAATTCTGTTTCCAGTTGCTCGCAGCCATCGACCCATCTTTCTCGATGTCACCGGCCCTCCACGTGAGTCATGCATTCTACTTGCATGATCACTATTAACAGATGCAGCATGACCTCACTCGAGTACCGGTGACTGCTATAGCATCTTGCGGGCCGCTCCTCCTCGCCGCAGAAGGACCTTTCCTTCTAGTCTACCATGGCCAATCGTTGAGCTTCGTCCTGAGACAGCGCATCTTCCAAGCTCAAGCCATCCATGGAATTGTCGCGCAGTCCAAGGGTATCGAGCATGCCGAAATTGTCATCTGGGGCGGATCATTTCTTCGTGCCCTCAAGATTAGTCTTGGACCCACAAGTAGAGGATTTGACAAGCTTCCAGAGAACGCTGTACAGCTGTCGCCCACCGCTAAGGCATCTGACTGGATTCTGGACCTTGCGTCCCATCCATATAGTACCGAAGATGACGGTGAGAATAACGACATCGTCTGTGCTGCAGTAACGGCACACAATGCGCTCCTCGAGGTGATAATCACTGGTACACCTTCAACGAATGGGTCCTTGGATGTAGTCATCGCCGAGCTTACCTCCAGCTCAAAGTCCATCCTCTACTCCGCTCATCTCATTTGGCATGGGCCTGACCTCATTCTGATTGCTGCAGGTACTGCATTTGGAGAAATTATATTCTGGTCGTGGACTCGGCAGTCGGACGCAGACACGAGCTCACGTGTTCATCGGGTCTTTTTAGGCCATGAGGGTTCCATATTCGGTGTGCGAATCTCTCCTGAGCTTCAGCCCCTTCCCGATCAGAAGTCCCAAAGACTCCTCGCGAGTTGTAGCGATGATCGAACCATCCGACTGTGGGATCTTTCGAGCATTTCTCTTCAGGAGGACGGAAACCTTAGGTTGGAGGGAACAAATGATATTGAGAGAACGGATCATACCGGCTTCAGCAATGCCTCGTATGATCAAGATCTTGCAAGCTCAGCTTGCCTTGCGATCGGCTGGGGTCACCTCTCACGCGTATGGCAGGTTTACTTCTTGGATCGGGAGTCGTCTTCTGATACGTTATGTCTGCGCTCTACTGGCGAAGACGCGACGTCTCGCCTGTGGAGCCTGAGCCGAAAGGATCAAGCTCTTAAGGAGGGCGTTGAACCATCCTTTGACCTGAAGCTTGTTGAGACTGCAGCGCTGCACATTGGGAAGAACATATGGTCCTCAGATCTCCATGCCTCCCCTTCGGACTCATGTGCAGTCATTACTGGAGGAGCGGACAGTAAAATCTCATCACATCCGCCCGGTGTTATATTTGGACGCCGCCAGGCATCGGCGCTGAGCGAGTACACCGTGCAGAATGTTTTTACCATGTCGGAAGCATCTTCGAGCGCTCTTACGACGCCGTCGGGGAGCCTGCAGCACAAGTCCTCCGCGAAGTCTGAGTTCATTCGAAGCTACGCATTTATTGGTAGCTCTTCGTTTTTGTTAACCACAAACACAGGGAGGGTGTATATTGAATCCGCAGGCGCAACTTCCAATACCGCCGATACGGGCGTTATATCATCATCTCAAGCTCTTGGACAATTTGATGACCTATATGGCTACTCTATCTGCGCTTCAGAGCCGTCTATGCGCGTAGGTTTTGTAGCAGGCGCTCGAGGAACTTTATATTGCCACCAAAGTGCAGATTCCACATTACGAAAGCTTCTTACCATTGAGGGCAAGGTGGGCTCTATGTTTACTACCAAAATTCCGGTCGAGCCGAGTTTGGTCGTACTGCTGGTCCCTATCATGGGTCAGAAAGAAGCACAGCTATTTTACGTCGATATTGCGACAGCAGAGGCTCAAGTCCCGAGACAAGTAGCCGTCCCCATTTCAACGCTCCTGACAGGTTCGTCTATCACGGCCATGACATATATCCGTGGTATTGACGGAAGGGATCATCTCGTAATTGGCTTTCGCAGAGGAACTTTAGCCTTCTACAACGTTCCTTGCGGCCGCATAGGAAGCAGAACCGATAGCAGTTCGTTAGCCACCATTTACCGTATCATCGAGCATGTTCACGGTAAAGAGACTATCACTGCTCTCTCATGGGTTCCATCGACCAATCACGATTCTGGACCCTTCTCGGCTTTGCATGGTCATATCGTATCGGTAGGCAGAAACGGCAGTCTTGTTATGCACCATGTTGATCTATTCATCAACTCGGTGACGCTCGTACACGACCTTCCGCTTCCATTTGGACCAAATATCGAAGGCTTCCACTTCCACAACGATCACCTCGTCGTCTACGGGTTTTCGAGTACGAAATTTGTTGCGTATGACACCACAGCGGAAGAGGAAGTAATGAGCGTTGATACTGGCGGTGCACACAGGAGCTGGGCATATCAACCTAACACAGCGATAGAAGGAGGGGGTACTCTAGTCTGGACTAGGGCCTCTAACATGCGTGTCTTCAAGCAGAATGGATCGAACCACAATGTCATCCGGCCCGGCGGTCACGGGCGCGAGATCAAGGCAGTCTCGATCTCTCCAGCATCCCCGAATGGGCCAACGAGGCGGTTAGTCGCGACAGGAGCAGAAGACACAGACGTTAAACTCTTCGAATATGTCGACGGAGATGTTTACTGTCGACAGACGCTGCGTAAACATACCACAGGCATCCAGCACCTTCAATGGTCTCAGGACAGCGAGTATCTCTTCAGCAGTGGTGGATGCGAAGAGTTCTATATTTGGAGGATCCGGCATTCCAATCCAGATCTCGGTATACAGGTCATTTGCGAATCTGTCTGCATGCCTGAAAGCGAGCATTCTGATCTGAGGATCATGTCTTTTGATATTCGCAAACGCGATAGTTCGTCTGGATACATCATCGCTCTGGTGTTCTCAGACTCAACCATCAGGGCAAGTAACGACAATCCATCATTTATCAGCACTTTCTAACTCTCGATAGGTCTACAGCTACGATCAGATGGCAGCAGTAAAGTGGAACGCCCTCGCCACAGGTGTCTATTTCACCTCCTGTCTCACACAATGCGTATTTCTCTCGCCCACCACTCTCCTCACCGCCGGCACAGATGGCCACGCTGTCCTCTGGCCTCTTCACGATACCGTTCTTCGTCCACACCAAAGCGACACCCTCCCACCCACAACTCTGAAATGGGAACAACCCGCACGTATACACCAAAGCACCTCAAAGACACTCGACACTTACGCTATCAACGAAGAGACAACTCTCATTATTTCAGGCGGTGATGATAGCAGTATTGCTTTCCTGCTCGTCTCTGCTGCCCAGAAGGCTGCATCGTACGCATATCCTCCGGTTATTGTGGTTCGTGCACACGCTTCTGCCGTCACTGCATGCAGCATACTCAACCACGATGGTCGGATCTTTGTGCTCACTTCAGGTAACGACCAGTGGGTCAGGCTATGGGAGGTCATCGTGCGAACTGCGCATGGTGCCGGTGAAGATCCGCTGGAGATTAGGAGAGTGGGGAGGACGAAGACGAATGTGGCTGATGTGTCTAGTATGGCGGTCCTCGAATGCGGAGATGGGGCGGCGAAGGTCATGATCTGCGGTGTTGGTATGGAGGTTGTTAGGGTGGAGTGGGAATGATTCTCAGTGAACAATTAGACAATAAGCTTATTGCTTCGGCTAGATAAAACCATAGCATAAGCGGAGCTCGGTTCATGAATTCGCCAAGTGTTGTGTCATTCACAGACGTGCTTCGTCTGGCTGTTAGAACAAGGCTTCAATATTGAACCTGCTCATGTCACACGCGGTAGCCTTCAAGACCCTTAATTAAGCCGTCTACTTCTATTCAGACGAGCCTTCCATCGGTGCATCCTCATAATCGGAATCCTCCTGCGCCATACGCTTCGCAGCTCTCTCCTCCTGCTGAGCATACCTCGCCTCATCATCAGATGTGATTTGATCTTCGGGCGTCTCTGATCTTTTGCGCTTCTTGAGTCCAGGAGCGAGTGAATGCTTGCTAAGTGACTTCAGTCCCGCTACCCTGGTCTCCGCCGCATCAAGATATTCGCAGAGCTGTTGAGTAGTAATAACTAATTCTCGATCCGTATCTCCGATCTCGCGAGCTGCAAGTTGTTCATAAGCAAAGTCTCTCAGTTGAAGCCGCAGGCCTAAATGATCGGTAGGATCTCCTTGCTCGTTACGGAACGCCTAGATAGAACATCAGACAAGTAAGGTAAGGACATGTTAAGGAATATAGCATACCTCGTCCGCAACTTCTTGAACCACTCTTAACTCATTCCCGTCCACATAAGTTCGCCATACCGATAACGTTGCATTTCGCGACCCCTTCTTGCCGTATTCAATGTCCAGACCAACAACGACTTGTACGCTCGTATCCGAGTCCAGAAGATAATCTTCGGCCAGTCGAGCCAACTTCTTTTTCGTCTGCGAATATGCGATCTCGATTATTACGCCAGGGTATAGTGCGTCTGTATGACAAAAGGCGGCGTCCGGCACATGTTTCGACTCTGTACCGAGAGGAGCGCCGTCGACTGGGAAGTATAGATCGGTAGAGCGAATCGGATGCACTTTCTGCGCAAAAGCCGCAGCGTCGTCCGATCCTTCACGAATCAATTTCAGCTGACTGAATATAGCATCCTCGACACGAGCGATAAATAGTTGGTGCACAGCCGTAGGCATACGAACGACAAGTCGGCGGTGTATTGCGTTGTAGTCATATCTGTCCGATGTTCATCGTCAGCTGGCGGCGCTATCCATCCGGGAGCTCACGTACCGTATCTTGTCTTTGACGTATCCAAACAGCGATCCGTCCCGTCTAATCTGGCGCTCTATCTCATCGTACTCTCCGCGGGCAAGTTGGAATTCTGTCCACGGGTGACCGCTGATGTGTCTCCCAGCTTGTATATCGTTGAAAAGCGCGATGACTCGGGGAGCCTGGGTAAAGGCTTTCTCGTCGGTTGGCGGAGGCGTCAAAGGCGCGCGGACGAAACTCGAAGGCGGCGTAATATGCTGGGTTTTATTTAGGGAAGGCTGCGATGCAGACATAACCGTGTGTTATGCTATAGGACGGCCCGCATTGTGGAGTTGAGCAGTAGTTGTCGCGAGAACTATTTCGGTTTCCAGCTCGGTTTCGGTTGCCTCAGCAAATGCGCTAAGCAAAGTTTGGAGCAAGTGGTGGCGGTGCATCACCGCCACACCGCGCCATCTACTGTTGTCAAACACGCCTCCAGCATACTATCCTCGACACACCCATCAATGCCCACCTCACCACCTCTCTCCCCGTCACTTACTAGGGAACAAAGGACGCACATCTCGTCCTGGCTCGCTCAGCTTATACCCAGCCCCGATTTCAGCACCCAAAAGTCGCGAAAGGGAAAGCACGCTGCCTCGGAGCCACCCCCCATTCTGACACACCTTCCCTCCCCAAGCTATTCGCCCACACCGGCCGTCGCCATGTCCACCGAACGCAGTCAGAGCCCGAACAAACGCGCCCGAATCGATGACGAGGTAGTGCCTGGGGAGAGCATCTCAGTGGTGCTGCGCCCACTCGAAGAGCTCAGCACGTTCAGTCCACCCGTCACTCAAGCGAGCAAGACCCCCCGGTCGTCGAGTCCCTCGCGGGAGACGGTAGTAAATCTGCAATTTGCTAAACCGCCGATACTGACAGAGGCCTTCAATGGAGCGACGCATCCCATACCTCAGAGGGTTTGGGATATCATGTACAGACTGCAGCCGGACAATGTGGAGCGATGGGTGCCCGCGTCACTAAAAGAGTCCATCATGGGGGACTCGGAGCTCGGCCTTCAACAAATCAGCAAAGGTGCATGGGACCCCGACTGTCCTGATCCGGTAGTTGACCAGTACACACTGGCGGCTGTGAAGGACATCTTCCTGTGCGCAAGGCACTGCACGGCAAAAGGGCGGGACGAGAACGCGTGGTGCGCCGAGGTCGTTCGGCCACTGCTTGAACTCGCACTCCGCCTTTCCGACACGAAGGACCTCATGGTGCAAAGCGTGTGCGTTATCCCCATCCACTCCTCTGTTACGACATCGAGAATCAAACTAACGATCGCTCTTGCCAGCCAATCTCAAGCCATTAACCCCACTTACCTATCCGCTCCAGCCTCCAGCTCCGCAATGCGTCCAAAACCACTTATCAGCCGCAAAGCCGACTTCACGCTCTCCTACTCTGACAAAACGCCTACTTTCCGCACCCTCTACGCCGGCATCCGCGAACAGGGCTACGCCGAAGTCTCCCACATGACCGATGCATACACACAGGAAACCCCTCTCTTTACTGCTATCGAAGTCAAGGCCTCGGACGGGATAAAACCCCAGGGCCAATACCAACTCAGCGTATGGCTTGCAGCGAGTCTACGGAAAAAGGCCGAGTTAGCGCGAGCGGCGGGGTTGATGGACACGACGAATCTCGTTGAGCCAGCGTTTGTAGTTGTGGGCCATGAGTGGTACTTTTACCTTGGCTACCTGCTCCTGAATGGGAATGGAGCGACGATTATCCTTCAACAAGGGAGCTGCTTGACCGATTCGATATCGGGCATCTTTAAACTGCTGCGCGTTCTCACCGGCGTGGTTGAGTACGGGTTGGGGGGCACGGGAGAGAAAGAAGGAGATGGGCTTTGGGGAGCGTTTTTAGGCGTGGTATTGGAGAGGCTTGCAGGGTTGCGGGAGAAAGACCACGTGGCGGAGGTGTCGTAATAAGCGGGGCCATGCATGTTCTGTCCAGTTGCCAGGCATTCTCGACCCGTGGTGGCACCTCCTACGACACGTGCTAGGAACAGAAAGATAGCACCAGGTTTCTACGCACGCATTGGAGAATCTTCACGCGGAAACGCCGCCGCCAAAATGAATTCCAGAGTCTCGTATATACAGCCAACCAATAAAGTTATCGCTCATCAACATATCAATCCCGAGGCCAAACGCTACCCGTACCAAGTCGAGCAACGAAGCCAACCAATGGCATTACACAACTTACACCTCCCATCCCTACAGAGACCATACCCGCATATCTACGATTTCTGTCTAGTAACAACAGATGAAGCCAAATCGATCCTCCAAAATGCCGGGCGTTGCCACTGCTTCGACATCGGGAAATTTCGCTCTCCATCGAAGTTGATTGCCTCATGTCACGCCGACACTATCCTGGATTGCTCAGGTTCCAAGCACGTCCTAACAACCTGCCGATTGTTATGCAAACCATATGGCATGTGGCTGGGAAGTTGTGGTGTCACTTCAGGCCATGCCTGCCGTTTGATCTGTATTTGCAGCTGAAGTATAACTAGTAGAAAGAAACAGTATGTATATGGGTATGTTTTTCTTCCACGATTAGACTTTTGTATTTGCCGTTTGATCTGTATTTGCGGCTGAAGTA
>ML977379.1:64837-105278 GCA_010015825.1 Lophiotrema nucula
TATGTTTTTCTTCCACGATTAGACTTTTGTATTTGCCGTTTGATCTGTATTTGCGGCTGAAGTACAACCAGCAGAAAGAAACGGTATGTATGTGCGTATGTTTTCCTTCCACGATTAGACTTTTGTATTTGCTATGGCAGGTGACTGCCATTTATATATATAATATGTTAGAGATGTGCAATAATCCAGTCTTCATACATTGTCCAGCTCATACATTGCCCAGCTCATACATTATCCAGCTCGTACATTGTCCAGCTCATACATTGCCCAGCTCATACATTGCCCAGCTCATACATTGCCCAGCTCATACATTGTCCAGCTCATACATTGTCCATCCCAGAGCATTGTGCTCGATGTTGTTCACAAACATAGCTCAGGGCGATACACCCTTATCCGACAGTATTAAACGAAAGGATGTCTCCTTCTCCAAAGATTCCCTCGAACCAGAACACTCAACACTATCTTCACCGCTAGCATCCTGCAACCGCAAGCTAGTAGAAGATCTACCCGATACCAAACCACCTGTTTCGAAAGCCCAAATCATGCCAGCGCCAGGAGACATGTCACCTACGGACTACAATGTACCTGCGAACGACAATGCATCTGCGAACGACAATGCACCTACGGACAACAATACACCCACGGACGACAATGCACCTACGGACGACACTGCACTCACAGTCGACAATGCACCTCCGGACAACAATGCTCCTACGGACGACAATGCACCCACGGACGACAATGCACCCACGGACGACAATGCACCCACGGACGACAATGCACTCACAGTCGACAATGCACTCACAGTCGACAATGCACTCACAGTCGACAATGCATCTACGAGCGACAATACACCTGCGTACGACAATGCACCTGCAGACTACAATGCACGCGCGGCAATGCCCCTAGGTGATCCAGAAATCAGGGCTCAGATGGATACTCGATTCGAGAAGGATTACAGGATAGGATGGCCAAAAGATAGCTTACTCTCTGGGCCAGTCCGCACGAAACGTCTTTCCGATGCAGTGTCTACGAAGATCTATAAGGATGTTGAAAAGATCATGAATAGAGCTGGCTGGAGTGCTTCAATAAACGTTGCTTTCCGCTATCACGGTGCTTCTACAGGCAGCAAGACCGTAGTAGTAGAGCCTATGGGACATCCTAAGGATGTCGACAACTGGAAGAAACTTCTTGTGGAGATCCGAACCTATCTCTACCAATGTGGGGAACATTGTAACATTGAGATGTTTGAACAGGATTGGTTTTATCAGCAACCAATCCAGAGCAACGAGCACCAGATCCTTGAAGCTTGGGCAACCCAATCTCGTATCTTCTTGAACATCCTTCAGGATAAGAACTTTACTTCTTTAGAACTACTTCGGATGTCAACTCGAAGCGCAAAGATTGCTCGGAGCGCCAGGCCAAGGGTGCTAGTTTGCTCGCCATTAGTAGATTCTCCAGAGTGGAAGTCTACTCGAGCGCAACTCCGAACGAGCTTGCTCCCAATGTTTGACTTAGAGTTCGAATACTCAGAAGGCCTACAGCGCTGCCATGACGATAGTCGTAATCGCGGGGAAACTGAAGTTCGAAGTCCTATACACGATCGCTATGGTGCTGTAGTAAAAATGGGAGCCTCACTTGGCGTCTCCGGAGCTATTGGCAGTGGAACTGCTGGTGCTAAAGTACGCCTTGTTAACGGCGCTCACGAGGCAGACTTTGTCTTGACTAACAATCACGTCATCGAATGCGACGAGACGGAGAATTTCATGGAACAGCAAATCCCACTCACCCAGCACCACCCCATGGTCATAACGGAGAGGGTCAAACTTGTCAGCCCGTCTGATACTGATTGGATTAATCACCGAGATGGGAAGTCGCTATGGATTCTTGACTATGCGCGAAAAATTGGGCGAAGGATAGGTTACCAAGACCAACAGCTGCTACAGGCAGAGGGCGAGATTCAACTCCTCGAAAACCGTTTGGACGAAGCAGATGAACAGAAGCAACAGGACCACGACCTTCTTAAGGACTCTAAGCAAAGGCTACTTCAGATGAAGTCGGCATACATAACAGAAACCATAGCCCGGATCAAAGGCTATCAACTCAATGGCGAAGACATAGGCCAGTTTGGCAACGACATAGCATATTACTGCCAGGAGTTGTCAGAGATGATCGAAGATAGGAAAGCCATTGAAGAGGACGGAGAGAATGAGAAACGTCATCTAGGCTATCTTTGGGCTGCTTCAGGACGGCGAGCTACACATAAGGGTCCAGACGAAGCCGCAGGCTGGGTGTTAGACTGGGCTCTCGGAAAGATGAACCCCCAGAAACGAGATATATCAAGGTACGTCCCATGTCTCCCCGAAGTGCTCTGGATACGAAGACTAATAAATTTCCCTAGTCACTTTCTTCTGACTCAGTATCGAGACGGTATTGAAGAAGTCAAGCAAGTGCCTGTGACTCAGTATCGAGCCGGTATTGAAAAAAAAGACACGAAAGTGGCGAAGCATGGACGAACAACTGGGTGGACAACGGCAGTAATTAATGAAGCGGCAGCCTTTGTTCGGTCAACTGGCCCCGATGACGATGACAATATTACAGTTATCAGCGACAAGATTGTTTCCAAAATCGGCGGAATTTGCCAAGCAGTGGCGTTCATCAGCAATGATAGTCAAGTCATGAAACCAGGAGACTCAGGAAGCGTTGTCATATCAAATGACGGCCCTTTCCCTGAACCTGCATGGGTAGGGCTTGCATTTGCAGGTTCTTTCGATGGTCGTCGAGGTTTTATGACTCCTATTGGAGTAGTATTCCGGGACATCGAGAAGGTGACTGGGTGGGAAGTACGCATGCCTGAGCGTCAGGAGTAATTCCTTGGAGACAGGAGCGATTAGAGGCAAGTGATGGAATAGGCAAGTAATAGAATAGGCAAGTGATGGAAGAGGCAAGTAATGAAGCATGCAAGTGATGGAAAAGGCAAGTGATGAACAGGCAAGTAATGAGACATGCAATTAATGGAACAGGATGGAGTCTCTGAGAGATACGTGCTAGAATGCGTGCCATCTGACGCAAGTAAGTTCTACAGTGATGGGGCGCAATGATAAAACTACGCAGCTCGTCCTGACGACGAGACATTCCTGTCTTCCACACTATGGAGGAGAAATAAAGATATCACAGTTGGTTCAAATGTGTAGAAGCAGGGACTCCAGGCAGCGGATTAATGCTGTACTTGAAAGAGATTGAAGGTTGAACTGCTTCCGAACATATCTTCAATCCAGGTATCATAACTATTCCTCCCTTTCAAACCCTCCTACCAAGGCGCTTGCTTAGTAGACGTATCTAAAATTCGGGTTCTCCTTATCCGTCAAGTCATCGAATGCGTGAACAAGGTGTTCGTCATTGGCGTCGGCAACCTGCGCCGCAAGCCTGTCCTTCGCCTTGTTCCTGGCCATCAAGTTCCACCTCAAGAACGCAATGACTATAACCAAAAGAACGTAGCAGCCCATGTGTGTAGAGAAGGCAATGAAGTAGCGAGGAGCGTCGCGACTCAGGAAGACTTGAGGACCGATGGCGTTACCAGTGGCCCAGGCGATGAAATTGGCTGCGACGCAGACGGTCTTCTTGGTTTGGCCACCGATGTTACGAGTCAGCATGGACATGCCGAGTGTCTGCGCGGCCCAGAAGGAGAGCACTATGTAGTATGAGAGCAGTAGGCCGGCTTGATTTGCTTTCGAGGTATTTCTGACTGTCATGAGGACGATGGTACCGATAAAAGAGCTACAAAGCTGTCAGTGTCTGCTTAGTACAAGGCGGCACGAAGCGCTACAGTGATTTAGGTTCGGCTCAATAGTGCATTCATTGAGCCATTGAAGTGCTTCTGTCGAATCTGAGAGACGGAAACTTACGGAATGACGAAAAGACCCATAGTCAAGAGATTCTGACCAGTCTTGTTGACGATCCAGGTCGAACCCAGTAGGGTGATGATGATGACAACACCAAGGACCATGGCGAGCAATTGCGTCTCAAGAGTACTGAACTTGAAGCCGCTGATGACGATTTGGGAGAAGCCGCCAAGCCCGGAAGTTGGAAGGGTTGTGCAGATCTGAATGAGGCAGTAACACCAAGTTTGGGGGTCCGAGAGCGCCTCCTTGATCTGATAGGCACGGAAGGTCTTGTTCTGGAGACCTGTTTGGTTGGATCGAACACGCTCAACCATGAGGGCCTTGTCTTCTTCGGAGAAGCACTTAGCGCGCATCGGACTGTCTGGGAGCCAGAACAGCACAAAGATGCCCCAGAAGAAGGAGATGATGCCGTAGGTCATGAAAATGGCTTGCCAGGGCGAGAGAGGACTGTTCGGAACTTTGCTGATCAGCGTGAAGCAGTAGGCTAGCAGACCGCCGACAATCTGCTGTCCACCATTCATCATGTACCACCAAGTGACAATCTGAGCTTGTTCGGAGCGCTGTATATTCAGTTAGTAGGGCTCTATCCGGTATTCTGAGTTGGGACGGTCCCAGCATATAGACTGAGGCTTCATCGAAGCACTGCTCGAGTAGCGTAACGCTCTTCATACGCAACCGAGAGTGAGTAAAGTGGCATCTTATGACATACCTTGTACCACATGGAGCTCAGCACGAGGAACGTAGGCTGGCAGACTGCTTCGAAGATACCGAGGAGAGTTCGAATCGCAACGAACGCGGGGAAACTTTTGCAGGCGGCGTGCAGTGCAAGCGTTGTGGACCACAAAATGATGTTCAGGCTCAAGTATTTGGCAATGGGAACACGTTGGATGGCCCAGTTAGTAGGGTATTCGACGATGAGAACGGCAATGTAGATACACGTCGTGAGCCAAGCAAACTGCACTTGGTCAGTATCGTGGATGCATAATTTAAGGTCTGCGCAGACGTACCTTAGAGTTTTCCATTAGGGCAGGGACATCTTTTCGCAGGCCCATGATAGACGCGAACGACATCGTACCCTTATCGAGAGCTTGCAGGAAGTAGGTGAAGATCATAACGGGTAACACTCGGCGGTCGATTAACTTCTTCAACCGCCTGTTTTCCTCCTCCGAGATTTCCACACGAGTCGCGTGCGCATACTTGGCCAACTCATCGTCGATACGGTCGTAGTTGATATGGTCCTTCTCAAGTTCGGTGTTGCCAGACATCACGCGCTCGACCTGTGCGATATCTCGCTTGTCATCGGCGGAGTCGGCCACGACCTCGGGAGCGGTATGCACCTTGTCGCTAGACATCTTGTCGTTTGGACAGTCGGCAGAGGGCGTTTACAAAGATGAAATGTTGATCAGAGGATGGCGAGACAACTTCATGACAGACACAGGTGTGGAGGCTTAGATGTATCCCTTCGTGATCACGCCGGAAAAATATCTCGTCCCCAGTGCAGCGGCCACACTTCTGGTTCGGGCGAAGACCCCTCCGCACAAAACCTGGTATCGCGCAGATGCAACGCGAGGGATCAGCCCTAATCGAGTCAACATTCCCAACGACGCGGGGATCTCGGCCCTATCAAACCCGCTGAATTCATTACTTCTCCGACCATCCTCTCCACGCGAACGGATAGCGGTCAACTTAGTCCGGGGATTGATGCGGAGAGCGGAATGGCGGAAAGCTGGAGATGAGCGTTGAGGAGGGATGTACGGCTTGGCAGGCTTGGTGGCCAGCCACCTCGGTGATCGATCGGGTGAATGGCAGCCGATGGCGAAGCTTGAGTTCGTATGCGTGCGCGTTGCAAGGCTTGGCTCAAGCCCAAATCCTGGCGGGAGAAAGAACACCGAATTATACGTCTGATTGTAGGTGTTTTCGCATCGCGTGTCTTGGTGTTGCGCGCCGTAACCAGTTGAAAAGCAGGCGAGGGGAACGGCTGGTGGAATCCAAATTTCCGGTGGCTTAACAAACCGAATGATCAAAAGCTATTGAGGTTGTCGTTTCCCGCACTCAAACGCGTGAGCCAGACTGGAATTCGTACAGCACTCGTAATCGCATGCTATTTGTCTTCCGTTTCGAGCATCGCGTTCTCCAGATATCCCCCAGTCGTTGCTTCCAACTTGTTGGAATTCGAAATGTCTACACTCAAGTCTCACGGTTTGTCGTCAGCCGAGATACATTCTGCCATCGACCTACTTACCAACAACCTCAACAACATCAAAGACACCACTGGCGAGTTTCTTCTTAAACTTGACGATGGCCGTATCATCGACACCAAAGGATGGGATGGCTGGGAATGGACCCACGGGATTGGCCTATACGGGTTGTACCATTACTACACGTTGACCGGTTCGGAAATCACGAAAAAGATCATGCTCGGATGGTTCGACCTACAGTTGTCGAAAGGGACGACGAAGAACATCAACACTATGGCGTGAGTCGAGTTTCGAACTGCTGCAAATAACTCCAACTGACCCCTGTAGACCTTTCTTAACGCTAGCATATCTGTATGAAGACACAGGAAACAAGACATACCTACCATGGCTCGACACATGGGCACAGTGGGTCATGCATGGGCTTCCAAGGACAAAATACGGCGGCTTCCAGCACGAGACGTACAACTCCTTCAACAAAGACGAGCTATGGGACGACACACTCATGATGTCTGCACTACCTCTCGCCAAGATCGGATTGGTGCTCAACAGGCCAGAGTACGTGGAGGAGGCGAAGAAGCAGTTCATGCTACATTGCCAATACCTCTTCGACACTTCGACGGGACTCTTCTTCCACGGCTGGAAATTCGAGGACGGCAAGGACGGCAGTATAGGGCATAACTTTGCGCGAGCGAGGTGGGCGAGAGGAAACAGCTGGCTGACGATCGCGATACCGGATTTCGTTGAGCTACTGGATTTGAAGGAGGGCGATGCGCTGAGAATGTTCCTCTTAGGCATCCTTGAAGCACAAATCAAGGCTTTACAGAAGTACCAAGTCGATAATGGCACGTGGAGGACGCTGATCGACATTCCCGCCAGCGAAGGAAGCTATGAGGAAGCATCAGCAACCGCCGGCTTCGCATACGGTATTCTCAAAGCAGTAAGGAAGCGATACATTGGACCCGAGTACCTAGAAACCGGTGCCAAAGCGACCAAAGCGGTGTTGGGCAAAATCACCAAAGTAGGCGAGCTGTCGGACACTAGCTTCGGGACGGCGATGGGTCATACCCTGCAGCACTACAAAGACATTGCGATCACGAGTATGCCGTACGGACAGGCGATGGCGATTATGGCACTGGGAGAGTTTTTGAGGACGTTCATATAGGACTTTGGGAAATAAAAAGCAATGTAGATGTTCATGATTCTACGATGACGACATGAATATAGACCCACAAAGCGAATGCGATAGCCATCGCGTTGATATCTTCGATAACTAAAACTACCACAACTTATCACATACCACCTAGGAAACCCGATCAAAACATCATGCCAGACACCTCCCACCCAGTAGGCCAGCGCCTCCAAGAAGAATACGAACTCAACCCCGACCCCCAAGCGCTCACGGGCCACGCAGACCAATCGAAGAATAGCAGTACAGGTGTCGACTACGAGCCAAACCCAGCCAAATCCATACCACTAGATCCGCAGCACGAGAGAATCGTCCAAACGATATGCAATCTCTACTCCGGCAGCGCTAGCGAGGAGGACATGCAAGTCTACGCTGCCGACTCAGTCTACGACGATCCGTGGAGCTACTGTGACACGCGGTACAAGATTGCGGGACAGTGGTACGGTAAGATAGATTCTCATGCGACTTGCCCAAATATCCTACTTGTGGGGATGAAGCTGGAGACTGGGACCAGGTCACGTGCTCAAAATACCTCCCAAACCTTGGAACATTCGTAACATACAACAACGCCCGCGAAGCTAACCCATCCTCCCACAGGCATCCCAAAGCTCTTCCACTCCAAAACCCTAGCCACCGAAGTCGTCAAATCAACTCCCAGTGAGATCATTTTCAAGCTGCGGCAAGAGTACTCGCCCAAAGGGCTTCCGTTCAGCAAAGCCGTGAACTCGCTCGTCTCTCTGTCCTTAGATGGAGAAGGGAAAGTGAAGTATCACAAGGATATGTGGAATGAGAAGGATTACAGCCATGAGGGGTTGGGGAAAGTCATGAAAGTAAGTAGATGCAAGCTGGTGGTCCAGAAGCCTTCTTGGGAAGTGCTAACTATTATGATAGACATTGAACGGTGATCAGCTGACGAAGATTACGAGGCCGCCGGAGAGTCTCGCTGAGGGTCGAGCTATAACAAGTGAACGAGTGAGACGGAGACAATGAGGTTGGATTGGGTAGGCTCATACAAATGCTGGATTCATCGCTCCTCATTTCGAACTATATACAATAATGGAACATGCGCCAACATTTCGTATTACACTTAGAAGTCGAAAAGATCGTTAGATCCTCGAATCATCTTGGAGCCCTTGTTCGCACAAACAGCAGTGGTGCCTGGCGTCTGCGTCTTGCCGCCCGCATAAACAGCCGGACCTGGGACGGTGTATCCACTGATAGCAGCGTGGATGTTGATTTTGATTCCCGGATCCGCCGCCTTGTAGGCGCCTGGGAACTTAACGGTGGCCGGGCTGGCGCTTCCTCCTCCAGATACGGTGATTTGGTAGCAGCTCATGTAGAACTGAGCACCGTTGGCCTGTCCGGCGGTATGGAGAGCAATGACTTCGGAGCGGAGGAGATAGTCGCCTGCTGGAATGTCTGAGGGAATCTTAACGTCTACCTTTCCACAGCAGTTGTTCATGTCCTTAACACCCCAGTAGTCGTTGTCTGCGGCGCCGTTATTTGCTGGTGCCCAGCCGTCTTGGTAAACCTGAAAGTGGGTGAGCCTCTACTTTCCAACAGTGGAGATTGAAGTGGAATCGTACCTTGAACCAGCCAGTTGACCCATCGGCGGTTGCAGCATCGGTGACTTTCGTCATGTATACGATAACCGGGCCGTAGTGAGCTCCTCCGATCGCCTCGTTTTTGCAGCTTCGATCACCAGGTTGCTTGGTGATTGTTAGCGCGGGTCAAAAATATATGATGATAGACATACCTGGTGCATCTCGACAGTAACCGTTCCTCCCGCTGCAATGGCGCACTTGCTTGCGGCAGCCTTCACGCCCGCATTACATCGAATGTCGTTCGAGCCAACATTCGTTACTGGCGAGTTTGAGCTCGGCATGCGAACACAAGTGGTACCTTTGTCGACGCCATCGACCCACAGGTCTTGGAAGATGGAGTGGGCGGCTACTTGCTGGATAGCAAGAGCTGAAGCAAGGATGAAGGCCTTCATGGTGATCGACAAGCAGATCGAGAGGAGGATATGAGGTGTCGGACCAAAGCTGGCGGGCGCCAAGGACTCTCTTATACTTCAGCCATGTTGCACGTTGCTGTCATGTGGCCATCCTCTTTTATCGGGATTTCAGGCTTTGATATATTGGGTTCATATCAATCGCTTCGGCTTGAAGAGGATGAAGTGAGCAGGTTACCCCATATAATGCGCCAGGTAGAGCTGCATGCGAATAGGACGCCACCGGCAGTCGTGCGCATCGAAGTAATTGCTCAGATGAAATTAGGGCCCCGTGTGTGTGGATTGGAGGTCGAGAGAAGCTTCGCGAGATATTGCGATATATGAAAAGCAATCTATTCGGTTGAACGGGACATCGACCCATACCTCAGCGCGACTCTTGACATGCAAAACAGCATCGGATTAAAGTGCTGTAAGACATGAATTATCTGGGAACCGGGATGTAGAACAGTAACGGCGGCTGGTGCGGAGGACTCTTGCGGGGTGCATCAACGAGGCTGGAAAAGGTCGACGACTTTGAAACACCAGGTGATGGTCGGTGCGGAGCCATGGGATTCATCTCCATTATATGGTAGCGAGGATTAAATCTTGGTGCACCAAAATTAGCCAGGTCAATTGTTACCAGGATTACGGTGCCATAGTGAAAGATGCGCAACCGCGGAGTGACTCTTGTCCCGTTCTCAAACCCCGTCATACAGAAATGATGGCTTTCGGCTCCTCAATCTCAGTACTGCTGAACATGCCCCGACCTAGTCTATCTCGTTACCTCTACAGATCAACGCATCCAGTAGCAAGGCCTTAAGCAGGTTGATAAGCAGGAGCACTGCAGTTGTTGCCAGCCCTGTCACAATCCCTTGTGTATGCCACCATCCTCGCGATGCCAGTCTTTATTTGCCACGATGAAGCATACGATATTGGGAAGGAGTACCATCGTAGCGGTGATAATTGCTGGCAGAATTGGAGCACGCCACCTTTGAGAAGCAGGCCCCAAAGCTTGCTCTACTCTGGGCGTCTAGCTGTGGCCGCTAGGCCATGTTTCGGATCCTCGTCAACCTAGCGCCTCCCGCAGTTGAGACGGAAGCGTTATGTTGCTATTACGCTCGAGAACTTAACATGAGGAACACTTCGCGAGTTCTAACACACACACAGACACAAGTCCAGCGCCTCGAAGGCGATGCCGTATCGCGTGACTGAATTCTGATCGTCTTGGGCCTATACAAAGCTGATATCAGCTTTGTATTGCGAGTGGTAGGTAGTAATGCGAGGGCTTTCACTGAGCGACGCTGCCATTGAGGCACCCCGGGCTAGCCAAAGGCCACTCAGGAGAAGTGCTGTTGTCGCACTCCCACCGGCTGGTGCGGCAAGCACGTGATCTCGCGTATAATCCATGCTGTCTCCGCCCGCTCGGCCAACCTCCATCTCCATCCGACTTCGCGCTAATACTCCCCGCACAACTTCGTCCCGAAAGACGACCTCTACCGTGAAGGTCACGCTGCGCGCTGGCACTCGAAGTAACGCGCGACTGCAACACAGCCAACCACCGTCCCCCGTCCCATACCCACCACTCAGCCAGCCCCACCAAATGAAGCACACCCAAGAATCTCAAGCTAAGGTCGACAAGCCACTAGACGTGCGCCCTTCAGAAGATTCCCAAGAATGCTCTCCGCAGCCGCGGCTTTTCTAGCCATCTCCTACGCGTGGCATCAAACGGAAGCGTACGACGAACTCTGAGGCTGAAACCGAAGCCGGCGAACTAGAAGACGAGCGCCAAGTCAAACAATCTCGAGGCCTCCGTCCGCCGAACACAGGCTTTTCAAGGAGAACCCGCAAACTGGCCACGGAGCTGAAGCCGACGAGCCTCTGGGTCTCAAGAACCTTTGTGCACATAAAAAAGCCGACTAGAGAGGGGAGCTTGATCCATGCGAACAGATGGAACGAGCCGATAACGTTGGAATGAGCGAGCCACGAGACACGCCCAGACTCTACCTTGGTTTCGGCATGGATGGCGCTAGCGATGAATCTGTTTGATCACCTTTTGTAGATTTCCTGAGAGCTTCTCCGCGGGTTCTATGCCTCGTAGGTGCTGGACTCAGCGCACCATCTGGCCTAGCCACCTGGCGTGGGACGAACGGGTTATGGAACGACAGGAACTTGAAAGAGCTTGCTTCACCCAAGAAATTTCGAGAGGATCCAGTCACAGTGTGGAACTTTTACGGGGAACATTTACTCAAGTCATTAGCGGCTCAACCAAATGCAGCACATCATGCGTTGGCGGCTCTTGCTAGGTGGTATGGTGGATGGTTGCACGTGTAACAGATTCCCAAGGGCGCCACAGTGGCTTAGCGAGGATAACAGCTGGTCAAACAAATTCTTGCATCCAACGTTCCGTTCATCCTCCCTACGTTATGTCTGTTCTCACTGATGATGGAATCATCTCGCTATGTCACGATCCAGCGACCACAGTTCTGTCAGCGTCACAGTACTCAAACAGGGTGGTGCGCATCACGGACAGCCTGGCGGTGAAGTTTGGACATTTTGTTACCGCTCAAGAGTTCAGGAACCAACAGGTCGCACAGCGGTGCCTCAACGCAGGCATAGTCAACGTGCCAACAGCTTATCGGTTCATACAGAAAGAGGATATTGGGTATATCGTGATGGACTACGTTGAAGGCGACACGCTTGAATTGGCGAGCGCAAAGCCCATAGCTGAGCTAGGCAAGGTTTTAGGTCATATCCATCAACAGCCAGCGACGAGGCCGGGACCTCTTGGAGCGGACCAGTGTCTGGGGTGCTCTGGCCCGAACATGAAGAGGTGGAGTTTTCGAAAACTGATGACCTCCAACTTTGGTTCGACCGACGTTCGCCCAGCTCACAGCACAAACTTGACCTTCGTCGTCATGCTCTATCTATGTGCCATCTGGATTTCAATCCAAGAAACGTTATGGTGGATGGCAGCCGCATCTATCTTATTGATTGGTCCGCCGCTGGGTACATCCCTCGATTCTTTGATTATATATTGTACCAGTTCCTCCCGCAAGATCTTAGCTTTTTCGACCTTCTAAGGCCATTTCTCACTCCCTTGTCTGACGAAGAAATGGAGAGCGCAAAGATTGTGGTAGAAACTCTGCGACATAGTCAAGTCCATATATTGTAAGTCACTAACCCAATGGATCCAGGCGCCACTAATCAGGGCCATCCATCAGTCAGGGTGCAAAGGTCTCCCAGAGAGCACGCATCGGCGCGTAGGCTTATTACGTCGTCGATGTTCGCTGTCAATGCTAGGACATTGAGCTTCTGGGTGCCGAGCACGAGGAGGCTTCATTACAAAATACTGCGACATCGGCGCATCCTTCAACCATATGTCTGCGGCTTCATCTTCCGAGGTCTTCATCTTCAAAGTGCCAGGCACGCTTCCTCGCTTGCATTATAGATGCATTCCGTATTTTATGTCCAGTTAAAGGGTCTACTAGTGCCGAAGCACACACTCCTGTACCTTATCCCGTCTGAACAGGCATGTTCGGCGCTAACGGAAAGCCTTCCATGCGACCTTCACTGCGGTAGCCCGTAAATCAACGTTGATGGTCGACTTCGAGCTTGCATCACGCCCGTATTATCAGCAACAGTATCCCAAAAGCTGTGTAGGCACGTCCAAAGCTGCGCAGCACTTCCCGCGGCAACGTTAGCCCGCCGACTCGAGATGCTGGATGGCCAGATAGCTATCTCGTCAGCCGAACTGCCTGCGAATTCCACACGAGCCCACAAAGCAAACCAAGCGCACCCATCGCTTCTCCGAGCTCTCCGGCACCACATTCCAGCGCTCCGAACTCCCCTCCAACCCCGCAGACACCAAAGTGGCCTCAAAGCCCGCCCAGCGCCACCTATCCACATGCCTCGCCACAAAGCTCACCGATTCCGGATACGCACCACCACTTCTCCACTTCTTCGCCAGGCCTCCCATTCCAACTACGAGAGCACCGTCAGAACACCGCATCTGCTGCGCACGAACCACCGTACAACCATCCAGAGAGAGCCTCTCCTCACGGGCCTGTCCTGTCATGCACCTCCACGGCACAAGAGCGAACAACGACCTGAGCGGGAGGCTATATACAAGCCTGGCAGAAGGAAAGGAAGCAGAGCGGAACCACGCCGACGATATCCAAACACCTCGAGTTCAACGGGTACACAGCTGGAACGAACGTTATGAGAGAAGAAATGGGCAGGCAGAGAGACGAAGTTAAGGGGGTATCCTGGGGTGTGAACTCTGTTATACAGTAGCTCGCGAGTTGTAATTTGTAATTTGTAATAGTTAATCTTACTCCTGGGGGTTTAAAACCGAAGCTTTGGTTGCGGATGGCAAAGGTGAAGTCATTGGAATTTGAATGCGTGGTTAGTCGATTTCCGACTGGCTGGGCTGCCATAATAAACTTACCCAGCAAGACCGAAGGCTGCTCTTCGGCGCTAGAGATTGCAGTGCAATAAGCTGAGCAACGGACAGCAATGCGGCGCTCTCACACGAACTTGCTGGGTGCAACGTAGCACATCGCACAAGGGCGGGGAATGAACAAGACCGGTTACGACTTCAGAGTTCAGTCACGCAGAGCAGCGCACATTGAGATTGAACTTTTCACGTAAATTCGTGAGCTAACCACCGGAGAAGAGGTAAGGTAAGCCGCAACCCAAGCATCTACCTAGAGTACATAATGGGGAATCCATCCATCCAGTCATTCATCCGACCATTCTTTTAGACGCCGCAATGTATTACCGTCCACAAGATATGGTGGTCAAAGGGGGAATAAAGGCATGACACATGAAAATGAGGAACGTCGACGCGAGCTAAGGAAGTGGCGAGACGCTTAGTCGACCTCCTCCATGGCGCCCTCGCCAGCTTCCTCGGCGGGAGCAGCATCATCCGCCTTAGCCTCCTGTTCAGCCTCGACCTCCTCATCAACATTCAGGCCGAGCTGGACGAGCTTGTGGATGCGCTCGGCGTACTGCACTGGCTCGTCGATGGTGAAGCCAGAGACGAGAAGAGAGGTCTCGAAGAGAAGGAGGGTGATTGACTTGACAGTGCGGTCCTCCTCGCCGTCAGCCTCAACCTTGCGCTTGAGCTCTTTGATGATTGGCGACTTCGGTGAGATCTCGAAGGTCTTCTTTGATGACATGTACGATGACATGGAAGTGTCGCGAAGAGCTTGTGCCTTCATGATGCGCTCCATGTTGGCAGACCAACCGAACTGACCGGTACGGATGGCGCACGGTGAGCCGACAAGCTTGTGTGAAACGACGACCTTCTCGACCTTGTCGCCGAGGACGTTCTTGAGGCTTTTGGCGAGGTCCTCGAACTCCTTCTCCTCCTCTTCGCGCTGCTTCTTCTCCTCCTTTGACTCCTCGAGCTCGAAGTCCTTGGTGATGTCGACGAGCTTCTTGCCATCGAACTCCTTGAGCTGGGTCATGGCATACTCATCGATGGGGTCAACGAGGAAGAGGACCTCGAAACCCTTCTCCTTGAGTGAGTCAAGGAACGGCGACTTCTGCACAGCCTTGAGCGACTCGCCAGTGATGTAGTACATCTGCTTCTGGTGCTCCGGCATGCGGGTGACGTAGTCAGTGAGGGAGGTAGTCTCCTCGCCAGACTTGGTGGAGTTGAAGCGAAGAAGCTTGGCAAGGGTCTGGCGGTTCTGGGAGTCCTCGTGGATACCAAGCTTGATGTTCTTGGCGAAAGCGGAGTAGAACTTGTCGAACTGCTCGCGGTCCTCGGCGATCTCGTTGAAGAGCTCGAGGGTCTTCTTGACGATGTTCTTGCGGATGACCTTCATAATCTTGTTCTGCTGGAGAGTCTCACGAGACAAGTTGAGAGGAAGATCTTCCGAGTCGACGACACCCTTGATGAAGGACAGCCACTCAGGAATGAGGTCGGTAGCATCGTCGGTGATGAAGACACGGCGGACGTAGAGCTTGATGTTGTTCTTCGTCTTCTTGGTCTCGAACAGGTCGAACGGCGCGCGCTTGGGGACGAAGAGGATGGCGCGGAACTCGAGCTGGCCCTCAACGGAGAAGTGCTTGACCGCGAGGTGGTCTTCCCAGTCGTTTGACAGCGACTTGTAGAATGCGCCGTACTCCTCGGTTGTGATGTCTGAGGGGTTTCGCGTCCAAATGGGCTTGGTCTTGTTGAGCTCTTCCTCCTCAATCTTAGACTCCTTGACCGTCTTGGTTTTCTTCTCCTTCTTCTCTTCCTCCTCGTCGTCGACCTCCTCGACCTTGGGCTTCTTCTCGTCACCCTCGTCGACATCCTCAGCCTCGTCGTCCTCGACCTCCTTCTCGGTCTCCTTGAGGACGTGGAGGTAGATGGGGTACGAGATGAACTCGGAGTGCTTCTTGACGACCTCCTTAATCTTGCTCTCGTTCAGGTAGTCGGTCTGCTCATCCTTGAGGTGGAGGATGATCTTGGTACCGCGGCCGATCTGCTCGCCCTCAGTGTCCTCGGCGATCTTGAAGGTGCCGCCGGCACTCGACTCCCAGATGTACTGCTCGTCGTCGTTGTTCTTTGAGACGACGGTGACGCGGTCGGCAACGAGGTAGGCGGAGTAGAAACCGACACCGAATTGGCCAATCATGGAGATGTCAGCACCAGCAGTGAGAGCCTCCATGAACTGCTTGGTGCCTGAGCGAGCGATGGTGCCCAAGTTGTTGATGAGGTCGGCCTTCGTCATACCGATACCAGTATCCTGGATGGTAAGAGTCTTGGCCTCCTTGTTGGGGATTATGTCAATGCGGAGGTCCTTGCCGCTGTCGAGCTTGCTCGGGTCTGACAGAGCCTCATAGCGAATCTTGTCGAGGGCATCGGAGGCGTTGGAGATGAGTTCTCGCAGGAAGATCTCCTTGTTCGAGTAAACTGTGTTGATGATGAGAGAGAGCAGCTGAGAGATCTCAGCCTGAAACTCGAACGTCTCGGACATGGTGGCGGATGTAGAGGGAGCGTGTGCGTCGGTAGGCTGCTTGCGTGTAAGCTTCAATTCGCTGAGTGTTCTACAGCGAGGGGCAGGAGTGAGTCGAAGTGAAGGCGAGCTTGCTGGAAGGGGCAGGCGCAGTTTTTGAGTGTCACTGGCCTGAATGTGGGAGAGGCTGGGCAGCAGCTGATAGCTCCCGCGGCGGGCACTTACAGCTTGTGAAGCGATGAGGAGCTCTGAAGCTTGCTGATGAATGGGGTGTAGAGGCGCGAGAACTCGGGCACGAGGTCGCTTTTATGTTGTTTGTGGGAGAGCAGTTTGGTGCAGACGGAAAGGGCGAGGCAGCAGAGTCTGTAGGGCAGTAGTTATAGCCTCTCGCAGAAATCGAGAATCTTCTAGCAAGCCGGCAGAATCGCGGCGAAACAGCCAATCACGCCGGCGCACGCACACCGCCCCGCCTGCAGCGCAACTCCGCCGCCTTCCCCAGCAACAAAGCCCCTCACGCAAAGCGCGGCAATCACTGTGGACGTCTTCAGTCTCGTTGCTTGTGCTGCTCGAGCGCTTGAGCATCTGCATGTCCACTTGCTTCGTTTGCGCCGTCGTGACATCGCGCGGCCTGCAGCTCAGAATGTACTCGAGCTCGCTGGCGCTTTCAGCCTCACCGGCCAGGGCTCACGATGCCGCCTCGCCTGCCTGTGGCTTGGTCGGGTCAAGTGCTGCCTTGCGTGCTCTTCTTCCAGGTTCCAAGGTTGAGCTTGGGCCTCGCCCCGGTTGACAACAGTGACTCCGATGCTAATCCTCCGCACTCGAAGCGCAAAATCCTGGACAGTGGGATCCAATCTCAGCTCGCTTGACAGGTGAAGCACGATGCGACACCAAGTCCCATTTGTCCACTCGCTCCGACCAATCCGACCAATCCGACCAGCCAGCGAGCACATTTGGTCAGATAGCGAGTCCAAGTGTGATGAGGGCAACATGGCTTCTCACCTCCAGCATCTGTTCTCCAATATGAGCCTCGAGCTCTTCAGGCTGCCTGCTCAGGTGGCTGCTGCTTCTCCACTCTTTCTTCTCCCCAGTGAACTACGTCTCCTCATCTACGAGTTTGTCTTTGCGTATCCTACATCCAGCGCGATCCCTCTGTTGGCATCCCAGCAGCTTCGTCCGCTTTTGACATGTCGTCAATTCTACCAAGAGGCCGAGCAGCTTGCTTTCGCTCGGACGGTACATTACCTCAACTGCGCTGGGAATACAAACATACAAAGGCGATTGCTGGTCCTCGACCCTGGCCAAGTCTCCACCATTCAGCACATACGGGTTTCTACCACTGCAGGCAGGTTCTACGAGAGAATGCAGCCCCTTCGCTTTCACATCGATCACATTCGGCAACCTCCACTCACTCTCAACACTCTCACCATCGCCTTGGACGTCCCGAGTCTCGAGGAACACCAGCGAGAAGCAGATATCATGAAGCGAGTGCGAGACCAGGACATGTTGCTCCATGCGCTCTGGTACTACAAAAATACCAACAAAGTCATTGTCGAGAATCTGACATTCCGCAAGAGGATGAGAAGTAGGGTTACCGGCACATGGACGTGTTTGGACGAAGACGATGGAGCCTACATTGCGGACGAGCTTCTTTGGCGCTTGGAGATCAGCGAGTTCGAAGACTACAGCTTGGTTCCATGGCAGGATCATGCACTCCTAACAAACGGGTCATCCGGCCTGTATACTGCGCCTTCCCAGAACAACCTTGGGCAGAACGTATGAGAAGCTGTATCGAGCCTAGAAGCGTATATTGGACTCCGCTAGGATTCGATACCCAAGGCTCTCTAGACGAACCGCAGACGACTTCGAGGATCTCACCCCTCGCCATCACGACTTGTCTTCATTTCACCGCCCTCAGCTTTGACAACACGATCACACCCAAATTCTTGCGCTCCAGCTCGTACGTATAGCACACGGTGCTTGCCGACTGTCTCGCCAATCCCAACACTCCCTTCGGCTTCATCACAGGACTACACGGTCATTGGGCTTTTGACAAGTTGCTAACTCCCATCACGCTTCTTCAAGGAACAATTTTCAAGCACGCGCAGTGTCATGAGGTCAGACAATGCAACGGATGGGGGAAGGGTAGCCTGAAGAGCGTTGTGTTTTTGAGAAAGCGTGGGATGTGTGGATTGCTGAGGAGTTCATGTACACATTACGCTAGTGAAGGGCTCACCGAGGGAATGGGGAAGATATGTAGTCTGGCCTTCCATCACACTACTTCTATTAGGCGTCATATACCCGTCCTAATATATTCCATTGCGAACCCCGATTTCGATTGCTGTTTTAGGGGAAAGTTTGATACCTTCCGAGTCTTCAATGTCATCTAATGTCTTGCATTCAGTTTTCGACCGAACGGTTGACAAAGTGGGCTCCTTGAGTCGAGTCAATCATCCCAATCGTTGCAATAATATGGATTCGCTAAATAGCGAAAGAGATACCATAGTAGGTAACAAGGTATAGGTTTAGGTTTGCTATATCCTGACAAACGCATCGAATACCAGCCGCTCCCAAGAATCCGAGTCTTCACAGTCCTCCTTCATATATAGCCACCCCCAGACTTCGACGCGCTATTTTGCATCATCCAGCAACAACGAAAAATGACCGACCGAGAAGATAGTCATGCTCAAGCCAAAGGCCGGCGCGTTCCTCCTTGCCTATCGCTTCCGAACGAAGCCATCGACAACATCGCTGGCCAGCTGCTAGCCAGAGACGGTCCTTTCGACGCTCGGCATCAACACACGAGTAGTCTACTATCCACATCTACGGAATCGGTAGACAGTCGCCAGCACATGGCCGCCACTCGTCGCAAGTTCCGCATCAGAGCGCGCAAGAGCCGCTATCCCGCACGAGAATCCTCAACCCTTTCGAGTGCGACGCCTTTCGAGGACGAGCCGATTATTCCACTCGTTAAAGCGGAACCCCCTGGATTTTGGCGAAAAAGAGATCAGAGGTTTGCCATTAAGTACTGGCTCCCAGGCCTGAGTTTCGTCCCACATCCGCGGCTTAGGAAAGACGCCCGCCCGGCTTCTTGAGCTGCTCCAGCACGTTGTGGATGGCTGGTCCGGGCGCGAGGCAGCCATCGCATCGTCAATCATGGGCGCATGTGCTTCGAAGAGCGGACGAGCACGCATATGGAGGGTTGATTCTGTCCCTAACTGTTGGACTCGAGCAGTTGAATATCGAGAGCGGCTCTCCGCCGTCTGGTCCACAGGCGCTACTTCCTTTCTTTGGGCCAAAGTTGTCCGCTATGGTCTTTGACGGGTCTGGACACGATTTCCGGGCTTTCCTAACCGCACGTCCTTGCGACTCCGCGTTTCGAGGCTACCTGTGGAAAGCATTTGGGTTGGGGTACTTGCCTTGCCGGACATCAAGACGTTGCGTCTTAGCTTAGATGGTGGAGGGTGCGGAACTCGAGACGGTAATGTCGATGATGATGATGATGATGATGATGATGATGAGGACGACGATCATTCAGACGCGCTTGACGATCTCGGTGTTGAAGACTTCCACCCCATTTGCACTCTATCTCTGGATATTCGGGATCGAAAGATCCGGCTACCGCTAAATCAAATCCTTCAATAGAACTCAAGCTCCCTAGCGTGGCTTGTCATGCCCAGAAGAACAGCTTTTGATAGATGTATTACTAGCAACAATCAGATTGGCCATGCTTAAATGACAATTATAGAGGTTCCTGAGACCCGTCATGCAGAGCAATACATAACCATAGTGCAACTCCAGAAAGAGGCAAGCAAGCGCAGTAACATGTTGCATCACTATCCCTCGCGATCCTCTCGATAATGACCGGCTACCAGGAAAGCCAACTCCAGAGCCTGTTTCTCGTTCAATCTCGGATCACAGTAGGTAGTGTAATTGAGACTCAGATCTTCCTCCGCAAGCCCTGCGCCGCCACCAACACACTCCGTGACCGCGTCGCCCGTGAGCTCGAGATGCATGCCGCCGAGGAAGGAGCCGTGCTGTTTGTGGATCTTGAGCGCGGACTGCAGTTCGGAGAAGATGCTTTCGAAGTGCCGGGTCTTGATGCCTTCTGGGGTGCTGCGGGTGTTGCTGGAATATCGTTAGTGAGATGAACATGTGTGTGTGTGTAGAGGAGGAGAGAGGGTTACCCATGCATAGGATCACACTGCCAGACAACGACATGTCCGCTCCTCTTCACAGCCTCGATATGTCCACCGAGCATCTTCTCTACTTTGTCCTCGCCGTATCTCGTGATCAGCGTAACTTTTCCAATCTCTTTGCTTGGGTTCACGATATCGAGTAACTCGATCAGCTCGTCGTCTTTCATCGAGGGTCCGACTTTGATGCCAATCGGGTTCTCGATGCCGCGGAAGTACTCGACGTGTCCGCCGTCGATCTGTCGTGTGCGGTCGCCGATCCAGATGAAGTGCGCTGAGGTGTTGTACCAGCCTTTGCTGTCTGGGGAGCCGTGGGGTGTGTAGTTCGCTGGGTGTCGAAGTCTTCGCGTCAAGCTCTGTTCGTACTCTAGGACTAGACCTTCGTGGCTCGTGTAGAGGTCGACTGTCTGCAGCTGACCCGCTGTGTCTGCGCCGATTGTCCGCATGAAGCGGAGGGAGTCTGAGATGCTGTTTACGATCTTCGAGTACTTTGTCTGAAGTTGTTCGTCGCGGACGTGGCCGAGTCCCCAATCCAATGGATTGTGCAAGTCTGCGATCCCACTCGCAAGCTGTCCGCGAATATAGTTCAACGTCGTAGCAGAATGGAAGTAAGCAGAGACAAGTCTCTCAGGATCGACTCTTCTCTCCTCGACACTAAACCCGTTAAGAATATCCCCTCTGAAACTGGGGATCTCCTTCCCATCGACGACTTCGGTGGGACTCGATCTCGGCTTCGCATACTGTCCCGCCATCCTGCCTATCCTAATGACAGGCTTGTTCGATCCCCAAATCAGAACCAAACTCATCTGGAGCAGAAGCTTGATCTTCGAGTCGATTGGGTCATCGGCGCAGTAGGAGAAGAGTTCTGCACAATCGCCACCTTGGAGTAGAAAAGCTTTTCCGAGCGCGGCATCTCGTAAGGAAGACTTCAGCTTGATGATCTCGGTTGGCGTAACGATTGGCGGAAGGCTTGAGAGCTTCGTTAATGCTGAGGATACTGCCGAGGCGTATTCGTAGGTGACGACTTGTTTTATGGGCTTTGAGCGCCAGGCTGTTGAGTGTAAGCTCGAGTAGGGCGGATAAGGGAGGAGAGTGTGTACAGTCAGGTGACCATTTGGTCGATGCCCCGTTGGTGGCCATCTTGTGTCCTCGAAGCCCTTGGACAACGATCTCTGTTCTTCAACTCTTCTACTGCGATGTCAGCAACATGTCCTTGTAAGTTAATTCCGAGGCATGAAGGAACCAATGAAATGAACGGAGAACTGACTAGGCAAAACCACACCCGCAATATATCCTTGCAGAAAGGCGAGGAATTGTTGTTTAAGTAATGTCGAAAGACCACAATTCGAAATGTAAAGGACAGCTTCCTCCTCTAAGCGTTCCACGAACGCCGTGTGATTGGCCAATCACTCTGGACCGTGCGGAAGCGAACAGCCCACCTGAAGCTCCCCGGAAGCTCCCCGCGATGCCAGCCAGACGCCAGACGCACAGTTCACTCACCTCTTCGAAGCGCTCTCTCCAAGCCAGACGCACAGTCCACTCACCTCTTCGAAGCACTCTCCGAGCCATTGACCGCACCTCGCTTGTCATCCTCGCCTCGAAGCTCTACCTTATCACAAAACCCATCGCCGCTTTCAGGCCCGCCGATACCACCGCCCGGCTCTCGCGCAACCACCATGGCCGAACCCCAGCCGTCCAACATCCAAGAGGGCGCTTCAGACCCTCCCCCGCCCGCCGGCAGCGCCGAAGACCGCAAGGCCGCCGCCGCGCTCTCGAGTCTCGACGCGAACGACGATGCCGGCGAGAAGAAAGATGTCGACAACAAAGCCCTAGGCGAGGCGATGAAGAACCTCAGCGTCGAGGACAAGGAAGTCGTTCCCGCGAAGAAGGAGGAGAAGAAGGCAATCAAAGTCGATCCTGCGGACGTCACGCTGCTCGTAAGGCACCCATACCTTCATCGTAATCCGGGAGGATGGAGACATGCTAATCGCTGCGTGCGACAGGTCAGCGAACTCGAGCTCCCGAAGCCGAAAGTGCTGGAATTGCTTCGCCAGCACGACGGCGATGCTGTGCAGGCGATGAAGGCTTGGGTCACTGCGTCTGCTTGAGCCGCCCCATGGATATGTTCTACCCATTGCGACCACGTCCCATCACCTCGCATTCCGCCCCCGACCTATTGGCATGCCCGTCCTGGTCCACCGACCTGCGCCGTCTGCGACCGACGAGAATAGCTGTACGATTCTGACCGCAGTCTCTTATGCAGCGAGGACGAAGATGAAGATGAGCACACACTGGAAATGTGCCTCGTGACGAGGAAGGCAACGCACGAACTGGGGAACATGAGCGTACTGCGCTCCAGACGCACGGTGGCAAGCTTCTGGGAGACGGCAGCTAAGGAACTATCACTGCACGGTATACAGCGTGGATACGTGTATGGGCATACAATGTACTAGGACTCCAGCATGGGCATAGCTCATTGCTAGGTAGGAAGAATGAAGACGGTGTTCTAAACGCTCTCATACGGCGTCCTGGTGCAGTTCGGCTTCAGAGCGCGTGCCCCGTCATCTTCTAGGTCACCTTTTCATTACGCATAAGACGCGCGACATCGTCTAATAAAGTGCTCTACTTGGCCTGTTCTTGACCATCGAATCGCTTCCTGTACACAATGCGAGCATGAACTCAACGGGGCATGGACGCTGTCATTGAGAGGTGTGTTCCATTCTTGCCATCACTATGGGTATATTGATACTAAAACCGCCGTTTTTCGCAACTTGTTCCCATCCCACCGAAGCACTTCAGGCCTGACAAACCACATGCAGGCCTAGCCTTTCAGCCGCTCAATCGAAGACCTCCAACATGCTGTATGCCTTGTGCGATACAGCCTTCTTGACGATCGTCAACGGGTCCATCTCCATCTTGACCTTGACGTCCACCATGCCGTCCTCACCATCCTGCTCAACAATCCCTTCCTCCTCGTTCGACTCGAAGCCTCCGCCCTCCATAAAGACCTTCAGCATGCCCTGGGAGTAGCCCGACACCAGAGCAGTGTTGACGTCCTCCATCGTCGTGGGCTTGTTCGTGCTCGTGGCATGGAGGTTCCAGAAGATCAGCTTCGGCATCTCGTAGCCTGCAGCCTCGTACTGTTGCTTGATACGCTCGAAAGAGGTGGTCCAGCGCTGCGGGCTGGTGTCGGCCTCGTCGAATTGCATGTCTGAGAAGACGAAGACTTGCTTGACCATGTCTTCCTGCTTCAGCTTGTTCGAGAGCGCCATTGGCAGGATCAAGTGTTCGAAGACGGCAGCGAAATTTGTGCTGAAGCCCCATGGAGCCGTCCCGATGTGCTGGACCTTGTCGACGAAGTCGCGTGAGTCCTCTGGCCCACCAGCTTGGATGGCGGTCGGCTGCTCGGAGAAGGTGATCATTGCCCCGCCAAATGGAGGCTGGGTGACTTCGGCCAGCAGAAGTGAGAGGCCTATTGACGAATCCATGGGGCAGGTCAGGTCCTTGAAGGTGGGGTAGGTCATGCTGCCGCTGACGTCGCAGATGGCAATAGAGGACTCCAGCACTCCTGATCCACGTATCCGTTCGACAAGCGTCTTCCACTGGCCGTTGAGGACGTCTTTTTGGAGTGCTGCTTCCGCGCGCGATTTGACCTGCTTCAAGTCTTTCGCACCCTGAATGTCATTGCCCGTCCTGGCGACCTTCAGGGCTTTGCTGACGAGAGTGGATGGCAGCAGCGTAGCACCTGAGATTTTGGCTCCTCCGGTAGCCACCTTCGTGATATATTCACGGAAGTTGTCAAAATCCTTTCGAATGAAGAGTGGAGTGTAACGATCCATAGCCAGTGACGGCACCCGGTCGTACTTGATTTCGTCAAACGTCTCAGTGACGATATATCGCTCGACTACCTTGAGCGCCTTCCGCAGTGGAGATCCGACGTGCATCCGATAAGCTTCCCGTGCGTGGCGTAGGTATAGCTCTCGATGGCTCGCATCTGGACAGACTTCTACTGGATTGGGATAGATGATCTCTGCGATCGATGAGAGTATGAACGTGTGCTTATCGTGAAACCCAGTTGCGCTAGGAGCCCATTTGCCAGCAAGCGATACCTTGCGGACTCCAGCCGTATCCGAATTGAGTAGCTCGATATCCTCCACTAGCTGGGCCGCAAATAGACGAGCTACGGTCAAGTGAAGTGCACGATAGAAGGCATCCTCGTTGAGCTTCTTGACCACTCGCTTGTGACGTTCCCCATTCTTCGCCTTGCGAAGCTCCGCTGCTTTCTCAGCGTTCCACTCGCGGCTTCGCTTCCCCGTCCCAGTATTGTCTGGATGCTGGTTCAGGATCGCGCTAGGGTCTCCGTCAAACTTGAGCTCATCGTTGGCAGCCAATGCAACGAGATTCAGTAGGTCCTTCCAATAGCCATGGGATACACCGAATCGAACGTCGTAAGTATGCATAGGGTCGTTGGAAGGGACCTCGTGCTTGGCTTCGTCTGCTGCGTCAACCATATCGAAATTGTCTTCATCAGAGTCGACCTTTCCGACAGTTGTGTCACTTGAAGCTCCCTTCTTGCCCTCCGTATCATCTTTCTTATCTAGTTTCGGGGCCTTCTTCTCGATGATAGGGCGAACGAGCCACTTTAGGTTCTTCAGCAGGGTGATCGGATGTGTCTCTGCCAGCCAACCAAGCGCCTTGTAAGCGACAACTTTGTTGCCCTTGCCAAGATGAATGCTTCGGGCGTTGAAGACAATCCGCAGTGTCGTCAACGGATCCTCAGCCCAGGCCTTCTCCAATACCTGCTTCAGCGTCTTTCCAGGCGTAGATTCTCCCAGATCGTAAAAAGCATCGACCAGTGCGCTCTTGGACTCAACGTTTGTAACGTCGGCGTTCTGGGTGATGGTCTTGTTTTGCGCAGCGAGGTCGTCTTCGGTCATGAGATGTGCTTCGTGTCTAAGGAGGCCGCCCACGAAAACAGATTTGCGGGCCCGGCCATCCTCTTCTTCGCTAGGAGCTTGACGTTTGAGCTCAGGGTGACCTTTGTCGTCATCTTTGTCGCCGAGACCATTGTTGATGGGAGCGGGGTCCGTTTTCTGTGTTTCGGATAAGAGATTCGTCACGAAGTCGTGGAAGTCTTGCTCCGGGAGGAACAGCGCGGGGTCCCGTGGTAGAAGGACAGGGAAAGTCGAGTCCAGCGGCGAGTGCTTGGGCGCCTCAGCGTCAGTTGAAGCCATATTCACAGCACCTTCAGTAGATGCTGTTAGCAAAAGTCTGGAGTGTATCGCGCATTGGGAGCGCTTCAGCGCGTAAAGTGGGGCTCTATCATGAGATATCTTTGACACTCTCGCGCTTTTAGGGTGTAATGCAGGATTGTATTTGTGCCTCAGAACGTACCTCTAGTATTCGCGTTGTGGTTGTGCAGGCTGATGATCGAATGCGAGAATACCACACGGCTGGTGTCTGTCGGGAATGTGGAGCTTGGAAGTGATGGGGAAGAAAATTTGGAAGCTGCGGTGTAACGTTTGTTTGTCGCGGGAAGATGTATTGCGGCTTGCTGCCGGCCGAAAGACTTCACACCGCCCTTAGCTTTGTAGCACAAGTCAAGTGAAAGGGTACAAAAGATCGTAGAAAGAAAAGGAAATGATTAGGAAAAGCTGAAGTAAGTATGACATCAACAATCGGACGTTGGAAAAGTAAGGCTGGGAGTCTTCGCGAGCGCGATGCCGACGCAAACAGCTCTCGTCGACCCTCTACTTTCCATCAACATTAGAGCCTCGTGGGAGGGCTATGAGCGCGATTTCGAGTCATCTTCGTGCGATAGGAATGCCCGTAGCTTGCGACAGTCCCATTACCTCCATCATCAACGACCACGTCCAGTGTCCCGTCCAACCGCTCAGAATAGCCAATCATCAAATGGGTCGCTAACTTGGTGATCTAATCTCGCTAACCTGAAGGGTGGTGGAGCAAGCTCTTTTGAATACGAGTAAGTCACAAGTCGTATCTGCTCTCCTCCCAACAACTTAGCGCCAAAAACTCTCTTTACAAGCGGATGTACCCTGTTTTTTTCAATGCTTTTCCTACAGCCGACCGGCTCCATTTTGTAGTCTGCCCACTGACGTCCATCTCTATAGCTTCTGTGGTGTCTAAGCGCGTAGACGCAGCTCTTCTCAAGGCTGAGATGTCTATGGAAGACGTCGAGGGGTTCCTTTGCCAGTTCACCGCGTATAGCACGATTGAAAACATCGAAAACTTGGTGAAGTGTCAGAACAACCCCAGTGTAGATGGATACGTGTGATCTACTCGAGAGAATGTCGCAAGCGTTCGGAATCGGTGCCAGTGACTGATGGGAGTCCGATGACAGCTGAGGATTTGGAGCATATAAATCCATAGGGATAGTTCGATTTGGGTGATTGGCGGACCCTGACGTCTGTTGAGAGGTTGTAGTGACGCCAATCTCGCTTGGTATGCGCTGGACCGGTGTCGGCTTCGGTATCTGGCTATGGAATAAAGTGTGCTCAGCGTGATCCCAGGCCCCAAGGGCATGTGACCCAAAGGGATATGGATTATCCTGCCAAGCGTGATCCCCAGCCCCAAAGGCATATGGGTCTTTGACTTTGACGGTCTTGGGAGCGTGATCCCCAGCCTCAAAGGCATGTGAGTTGTTCTGCCAAGGGGACGCGAGCGGGGGTAGGGGAGCGCGAGCGCCCGTATAAAACCTGCGACCGAAGTAAGCTACCGAATCATGAGATGTGATCAAAGCCTTACTCTTGTTGCGATGTCTTGCACAGCTGATGGGAACAATCATCCTCCGCGAAGGGGAGACTAAGATCGTCTGGCTGACCCGGTCCGCTCTCAAAAGCCCGCTTCTTAGTCGTCTGGGAATTGATGGCCGTTGGGGCTTGGCTGAGCAAGAGGTGATTGCTCGAAGTTTCCTCCATATCAGGGAATCATGGGGGATGTTGGTTTCCGAGAAGTGGTTTACGTAGCAATTTGTGGGTTTCAGCGCGCTCGCAGGTGGTTCATAATGCCGTTGGGTGACCCCCGATCGATCCGCGGCCTGTGTACATTCCTATCCTTAGACCTGCATCGTCCCGCATTCCCCGGTGGACTCGCGGCGATCATTTGCTCAGGGTGATCATGTGCGCAGGGTGATCCCTAGCGCAGGTGGACTGGAATCATAAAGGTATCACAGACCCACTTCGCAATCTCAGATGAGAAGCAAGGAGCTGCTAATGGCTTGGCGTATTTATGGGTATTTTCCGTGCCCACTGAACGGCCATGCTGCCAGCGTGCAAGTTGTGCTTCGTCCCTTGGGGTCAATGCAAAGCTGTGTCTCATAGAGCACCCTGCTAGAGATATCGGAATATCTCAAGGAAGAAGTAATACGATCACCGTGCATTCGACTTGCATGGACGCTCGCATGTCTACATTGCAAGTCTTTGTTCAAACTTTGCATTATGATGTGATTGCGGTGCGCTGTTGTCAACTCGGATGCAACGAAGTTAAAGTGAACTTGTTCAATACCTAATACATTGTGTGCATCTCATTGAGCTAAGTGATGATTATATGAATAGCGGACATAGAACGAAAGGAATCGCATCAACTATTCACCTTCCTCATTGGCAGTAGCTTAACCTTAGGTTTAGCATAGAATACCGCATTAGAGTAAGTCACAAGTCGCAGTGTCTCTCCACTCCACAAATTCGCGGAAAACAATCTCCTTACAAGACTAGTCTTACTATGTTCGCCATATTCTATGTATTTCCTACAGCCGGTCTACTCGTAGGAGGGACTGCCTCATTAGCGTCGGTCTGTATACAGTTTGACATGCCTACTCAAGTAGACGCAACTGTGTCTAGACTTAGCGTTAATTTAAAAGTCGTCTAGTTGTAACATTAATAGTCTGCTGCTAACAGCACAATCGAAAACATCTAAGACCTAGTCTATGTTACAAGTTTCCTTATATTAGACGAATACGATAAGGTTTCTTCCTTGTATCATTCCTATAATGCATCAGTTGAGATCAAGGGATTATATCCTATCGAACCTCTGTAAGTAGCGGTATTATAGAGTTCTCGAGTGACTCTACAGTTAGATAAGTATAGAATAGTACTTTAGTATAGCATCTATCATCCAAAGAGTTTGGCGTAAACTTCCTATTCTATTGAGAAGTTAATCAGGTTTACCCCTAAGAGAGTTTAGGACACATACTGCTATAATGCTAAGAGTTAGAGTATTACAATCACACGTCTACTCCGAACTTGTAGTAGAGCCGCCCTTATAAGGCATCAATCAAAACTAAGTATCGCTAATTGGTAGTAGTATATAATTAGATGGGAAGTTGCCTAACCGGAGGGACTTAGGAAGTCTAAATTGTATTTTAAGGGTTGCAGCATGTTTTTTTATGCAGATTCCGCGTGTCCTTGCGTGTGAAAAGTTTTCTACAACGAGTACAGATAAACCCTAGACCATTCCGCCGTGTCCTTGTGTCGTTTGAGGTATTTCTCTATTTTATAAAGTCGTCGTCCATTGCAGCCGTGTTCGAAGCAGCGTAGTATTAGACTTATCGAATCCTCTATAATAGTTTCCCCGCTTGCCGCGGACAGTTTAGTCCTATAAGATTAGCTTTATTAAGATGAGATACAGGACTAGTATACTTATGTGATTTTAGAGGCCAGTAGATACTGCGGCTCGAGCTCGTAGGGCAGCTTTGACTGATCGTAGCTGTAGTTGTATAGTACCATCATTATTACTCCTATTAATTAGATTCTAATCGTAGTGGCGTAGGTGCTCAGCAGCGATGGCTTACTCAACTTAAAGGAGCGCATACATAGTGCGTTAGCGAACGAAGGTGCTGCGTTCGGCTAAAGATACTTTACTTAAGCGAAGTAATAAAATAGCCCTGCTGATACTACACGGCGATAAGAGCAAACATGCTAGGTGCTTAGATACGCCCTCTACTTTTATACTTGTAGTGTAAGTAGACACAAGGAAGTTCATTTAAGCCGCTATAGCCGTACATCTTCGCTTACCCTTCCTTTAAGACGACTTGCTTATTAGTCTAATCGTTAGACCTATAGATATATAGTACTCCTCTAAGCGAGGGCATCTTAGTTAGACTATACGTGCTAAGCCAGTTATTAAGTTGTACACTAGACGTCCTTATACCAAGCTGCTTTCCAGGTCGTGCCCGTCGATTCCAGACGTCCTTAAGCTAAGCTACTCTTCTAGTCGTCCTTACTTTTCAGGTCGTACGCGTCGCTCCATCTCAGTATAACCAGGCGACCTATATTAATTAATCGACATAAGAAAGTACAAACTAAGTCTTAGTTATAATTAATCAATTCAACGCAGTGTTAAAGGCCGAAGCCAATATAAGATACTGTTAGATCAAATGAGATATAGTAATAAGCAATAAAAGCTCAACTCAAGCGGATACGCCTTAATATTTCAACTAATCTCTACGAGCACTGCTAACCAGCTGCCAAATCCCAAGGGAAGAGATTATAGAGACAGCGGCATCTATCACGTCTTCCTTATTAATAGTCAACCCCCCGTGACAATTATGTTTAGCAAGCGGTCTCCATCTGCCTGGAGGCTTCCCGTGGTTGACAATTGCTTCCTGTAGCTCCGCCATCTTTTCATTTTACCGTAGACGACGTTTCTTTTCACCCTCAGAGTGAAGGGGGACACCGTTCCGCGTACGTTTTCGGGAAGGAACTACGTCGACCGCGTGGGAAGTTGAAGTAATCGAAGAGTTATCTTGATGATTCGTAACAACTTCCGTCTTCATCTCATGCTGCGTGATAGTGAGTAAGTCGGCAAGACTGAAAGCAATACCAAACGCATCACCTTTGGGAGCTGTGGGTGGTACAGTAACTCTGATTGAATTGGGAGCTTGGAGCCGAATTCGACTGGGCGCTTGGAGCTGAAGTCGACTGGAAGCTTGACGTTGAAGTCGACTGGAAGCTTGACGTTGAAGTCGAAGTTGACTGGGAGCTTGGGATCGGAGTCGGAGTTGACGGGGAGCTTGGGGTTGACTGGGAGCTTGGAGCTGAAGTCGACTGGGAGTTTGGAGTCGAAATCGGAGTTGACGGGGAGCTTGGAGTTGGCAGGGAGCTTGGAGTTGCCTGGAAGCTTGGAGTTGTCTAGGACCACTGCGAGTAGATTCCCAATGCTGGGTACCTTTCGAGACATTGTAGATGCTAAATCTTTGATAAGAGCATGTGGAGATGATTTTGAGAGAAGAACTGCGCTTCGATCTCTTCAAAGTACGGTTTCCAATCGAAGCGGGAACGCAAGGAGCGTGGCTCGTCTTCGTGGCAGCCATGCATCGTGCTAGCAGCGGAAACGCGGCCACTGAAGGCGGTCCAATGGGAAGACATCAATGCGGGAGCCGTGTCTCTCGGATAGCCTGGTATATTCATGTGGCGTCTGAACTCGATCCGTGCAGACAGTATCCCCTCTTTTTCTGCCGGCACGCCCCCGATTCTACTACATGCATCTAGACCAGCAGTCTTTTCCATGTTCCAATACCTGCAGGCATCACGTATCGCTTCTGTACAACGATGGGTTTGGGTACGACAGTCTGGTGTTACGTCGGGAAAAAGAATAGACGTACCTCAAGTACCCCGCTCCCTGATATGGCCTCGAAGATCAGCAGCGGACTCACGGACTTTCCAAGCTTCTCCCTCCTTATATTCTAAGCGCACAACTTCACACTTGTGTAATGAACACCGTACTAGAAGAAATACTAGATAATATATACTCTTATGTTGCGGAGGACGAATTATCGAAGTACGAAAGTATCTAACTTCTTGGTATAACGAAGCTACTAAGGAAGATAGCTTTACCCCGTGTCTTTTAAACGATTGTTGATTGCCCCTATAAGAATATAAGGCTATCTCTATACCTATTGAGTTGGCCTGAACACGCTGAATTGGTTAAGGAATACCGCTATTAGGACTATGCTGGTAGAAAATGTCTATATACTAACGTTGAAGGAGTATTGATTGAACTACCTAATCTATCGAAACTTACGAGACTCTATTAAAGATATTCTAGCGACATGGCCCCGCTTCTTGTTAATGAAATAAGGTTAGAACCGACTCTATTTCTGGATCTGTAGAACGCGGCCGTAGGAATCAATCTAGAGCTTCTTTTAGGAATTTGATGTAGTAGTCTATATAGTATCAACGGTCGTATCGTCGCCTGGTCGACATGGGTGGCGCACAAGTTCCCAAACCTTGAATGTCTCAACGTCAGCGTCGAGGATGCTTACTTCGGTCTCTACTATATCATTCCCTTCCTAAAGCTTTTATCGGGGATATAAGTCTCTGTGTGGACTTACAACCTCAAGACATAGAAAGTCTTTACAAATCCTTATTCTTCCTTGATAGTATCTAGACAGATTAAGGATCTACACTTACTAGCCTGACACTTTCTATCCAATCGCCCTACGTAGGCTGTAAGCAATTATCCTATCTAGCTAGCTCCCTAATTATACTTAGGAAGTTGGACATCAAGATACCCCAGTCTATAGACCATCTATGTATGTTATATCTTATCGTTAAAGAGTTCGTAAGCTACATTACAACATCTACCCTCAAGTTGACTATCGAGATCTATAACATTAATACCATAAAGCTGGAGCACGTCTACAGTTAAGGATAAGTAGCCTACATTGAGGACTTGGTTTTCGTAACTTACATAGAACCGCTTCCACTGGAACTCGGTATGCCCTGCCTTTTCTTTTGCATCATCCCTGGACGCACTCCTCTTCTATCTAAGTCTGTTCTGGTTTCCGACGCACTCGTCTGCAAGGACGTCATGGACTGCACAGTGATGTCCAAATAATGTTCTAGATGGCCTGGATGTAATGAATGGTGTAACCACGTCAGCGGGTCGCTTGCACAGACCTCTGCCAAGTCAGCACTTGGGCTCTTGCGGGCCGTTATTCCCAATATGGAATAGCATTCTCCGACTGGCTCTTTGATTAGGTAGACGATAGATTAACGGCACGGTGCCGGAACTTCATCGATTTAGCGTTGGGCGACCCTATTACGAGCAGTCTTCTGTTCGCTGAGTTGAAGTTTCGCCAGACACGCTTTGAGGGGCTCAGTAAGATCCTACAACCCATTCGGTCTAGGAGCGATGAGCGCTCAACTCTCCCACACGAATCACGCTTAGCGGATGCCCCCCCTTACACGACGTCGCAACCATACTCTATTGTGTCACCTCATCCCGCCTCGCGAACGAGTTCAATATTAAGGAGGTGATGTTAATGTCTAGGATGGGAGAGAGCCTACCCGATACTTATCAGTGATACCAATCCTGAAGCTATATACAGAGCTTTCAGCGCCGTTGAATTCCTTCGGGCTGCCCCCTTCTTCTATACTGCTCTTATTGCCTTGTTGGTTTCCCTCTGCTCTGCAACCTACCCTTGTATGTGAGCGATCTGCTTTAGTCGCACACGGGGAATTCGTTATTATGGCCTATTATTTTCCACCTACTCGTCTTTCCACCCCTACACGTTTCGGCAAGGTAGCGCTTCTGGCCAGGCGGTGACGATTAAGCTAATAAATACGCTCAGTCCTGCGAAATCACTGGTTTCCAAGTATCCGGCTGCGATATCAGGGTGACGACGCGAACGCGAGACTGTCTCGAGGATCGACCAGATTCCTAGTACTCCTAAGAGTATAGCTTAGAGCAATTCATTGTGCTTTTCGGTACAAAAGATGAAATCCATGATCTCAATATTGGGGCTTTAATAAGTGATCATTGGGTTAAGTTCTCCGTCTCCGAGTCGATGTGGACTGTGCGTTTTAGCCTTCAACGACCAGCTTCGTCAACGAGCTGTAGGTTAAGGAAGGAGTCATAAGGCATGCCTAACTAGGTTTCAGAAACCTATTTCTCTACTGACGGCATCTTAGGCTCACCTAGATAGGTGTACATGCGGGGAGGTGGACCGACTGTATACAGCGGTAGAGATAGGAGATATGTCCTGGTAGATAGTACTACTGAATTATAAATTGCAAAACTGTTATAGTGGAACTCTAGAAGTAATTGCGATTGTCTTGTGTAAAGGGTCGAGACCGCCAGAACCCAAGGCAGCGGCAAACATGACAAAATCAATCTAATCTATTTATTTATTCTAGTTCCTTGAGACCATGTGTAAAGCCTGGCCGTGTCTGCGTCAAGCCTAGTTTGGAGAGAAAAGCATACTGCCTACAGTAACACTAGATATTACAGTCGACGAAACTTCCTAATGACCTACATAAGGTGCGAAAAAGATCTAGGTAGTATAAGCAGATACTAGAGAAGGCGTAAAACGGGTGCTTTTAAGGGTATAAAATTAATTAAAAATGCCTATAATACTATCTAAGGCCTTTTTTAAGGTAAATTAATATTATTAGATTTCTATATATACTACTAGCTAGCTAATAAGTTTACCTACTTATATATAATACTAGGTAAAATATATAGTATTATAGAATATATATAGAGATACTAATACTTTCTATTAAAAATACTAATCTATTAATATTTTAAACTTTAAAAGTAGTAGTAAAATACTATCTTTTTATTTAACTTAAAAGTAATTAATTAATTTAGTTACTAGTAAGTAATATTATTAAAGTAATAATTTACTAATAAGCTATTAAAATATTTAAGTAAATTATTAAAAAGTCTTATTTAATTAAATATAAAATTATATATAAACTATTAATTATAGCTAGTATACTTTATAATCTACTACTATCTACTTAAGTATATCTTTAATAAAGTTTATAATATACTAAAAAACTATTACTAAGTAGTACTATAATACTTACTATATTAAGGTAGATAGTAAGTATTAAGGTAGATAGTAGTTAATCTTACTAAATTTAAGAGAATATAATAATATATATTTAATACTATATAGTACTACTAGCTAGCTTATAGCTAGCTTATTATAGTAACTCTATAATAGACTTAAGGTATAATAGGATATATACTAAACTTTATTAATTCTATATTTAACTCTAGTTAGTATTAGATACTATAAGTAAACTAAAAGCCTAAAGTAGAAAATACTATTTAGAGAATCTAGCCTAAAAGTAATTAGTACTAGGTTAATAAGTATAATTATAAGCCTTATTTAGAAGGTAAGTACTTATAATAATTAGTTAAAATATAAAGATAAGTATTAAAAGTTTTATTAAAGTAAATATATATATAAATTTTTTAATATTTTATATATATTATTATAAGTAATAAGTATAAATAATAAATATAAATATTTTTAATAATAATTATCTCTATTATAGATAGGGTTTAAAGTTTATTAATATTTATAAGTTAATAGAATATTATCTTAATAATATTTTAAAAGTAATATAAAAGTTTTTTAAAAATACTAAATATGTACTTAAGTAGCTATTAAGTAAAATTTATATTTTTTACTTACTAATAAACTTCTTTCTCTTTACTTCTTTTACTAAATACTTTAAACTCTCTATTAAAACTACTATTAAAACTACCTCTTTTATTAAAAACTTTATTAAACTTATTAAACTTTCTTTTACTATTAATATAGTTTAAGTTATTATAAAGTAACTTAATAACTAAAGAGTAGTTTAGTTATTAGACTTAGTATATATATATATACGCTTAAATATTTACTAGGTTAAGTAAATAGTTAAGTAAAATTTATATTATTAAATTAGATAGCGCTTAATATGCATCTCGTAAACAATAACAGCCTAAACTAAACTACCAACCTATATACTCTAGACGCTGAATAGTAACCTATTAATATTCCTAATACTAATATACTATATATAAGGGCTGTTGGCTTAAACTACCTAACATTATACTAATCTAGAATAGTCTATTAAGGATTATATAATGCCTCGTCTATATAGAGAAATTATAGCTACTTTAGAGGCTAGTAATTTATCTATTATTAAATATATCTATTACTTATTCTATACTATTTTATTACTAGTTAGAATTCTTATATTTAAATTACTCTTTTTTAAATAAATAGCTATAACCTTATACAAATACTATAACTATCTATTAAATAGTAGAAAAGTCTTAATAGAAATTTTAGGCTAAAAATAGCCTTAAAGTATCTACTTCTAAGTTAAATAATCTAGACCTACTCTCTATTACTTAAATATTATTAGTTAAATAAATAAAACTACTAATTAAAGAGTTATTTAATAATATTCTTAGTAATAGCATAAAGTAGCTTAGTATAGTATAAATTAAAGTAAATAAGCTTAATTTAAACTAAAAATTAAAGTAATTATATAAATAGTATATTAAAGAGTATAAAAAGTTTAAGCTAATATACTTATACTAGTAGTAGCTAGATTATTTTATAAATAATTTAGATACTATTCTTAACACTTTAATAACTCTAGTCTAATATATATTATTTTTATTTAACTACTACTTAGCTTATATATAGCTTTTAAAACTAAACTCTCTATATATCTATAAAAAGAGAAATAAATAAAACTTTTATATATAGTAAAGAAACTATAAAAGCTTTTTTACTAGCTCTTTTACTAACTTCTTAATAAAGGCTAATAAAATAAAATTTAAAAATAGATATATTTTAGAATAGTTAAAAATATTATAAAGGATTAAAGTATTTAACTAATACTAAACTTTAAAATAAGTACTAACTTAGTAAAAATTTACTAGTACTATACTAGTAGCTTTAAGTACTCTTAAAGAATATACTTAAAAAGCTTATAAATAGCTTAAAAAAGCTAAAATAAAGCTTAGCTAGTCTTTTATAGATCTTTTCTAGTACTTAGAAGTACTATAAAAAAAAGTTAAAAATTTTTTTTTTTTATAATAATAATTTAAGTTTATTATAGTACTTTTTAATATAATTTAAAAGAAATTAGACTTAATACTTAATAGTATAAAGGCTACTCTTTAAGAAGTTAAGGACTATATAAATTAAATTTAAAAATAGTAGTATATAAACTACTAAGATTATAAAAAGTCTAAAAATAGTAAAAAGTAAACCTTAAATATTAAACTTAGAAACTTTAGTAAGCTACTAAAGGCTACTAAAAAGAGCTAAAATAGTCTAAGTAAGTATAAAAGAGAAAATACCTCTTTAAAGCTAGCTAAAATAACTATTATTTATTAAAACTATAATAAAAAAGGTTATAAAAGGCCTAATTATTTAAAACTATAGAAGAAAAAGTTAATCTAAACTTAGTTAAAAAAAAGTAAAGAGATATAAAAGTAACTTTATTCTTTATAGCCTTTATAAACTCTACTTAGTAAAATAAAAAATTAAAAAGCTTAAAAAACTTATTTTATTATTATTTTTAACTATCTATTACTATTAGGTCTAATTTAAGAGAGATAGTAAGTATTAAAACCTTAGTAAACTTAGCCTATTTATTAAATTTAATATTAAAAGACTTAGTAAAGGAGTATAGCTTAAAAGTAAAACTATTACTAAAAGTAGTAGTTACTACTATTAGTAGATCTATTTTAAAGATTACTAGCTAAGCTTATATAAAATTAATTTTATATAATTTATATAAGAAGATATATACTTAATAAATACCCTTTATAGTAAAATTACTTTATTAGTATTAAATATATTTAAAAATACTTTAGATTACTAAAAATAACCTAAAAATAAACTTAGTTATAAGGTAGTTATTATTCTAAAGTAAAAAAACTAAAAAAAGAGCTATTTATATATAAGTAGTTATTAAGAATATAGACTAATTTACTTATATAATAGAATTAAGTAAGGTAGATATACTTATAGTACTAATAGCTATAATTAGTAGACCTAAAGAATCTACTTTAGGCTAATTAAAGCTAGAGTATACTAATTATTATAATATTTTTAATAAGTAAGAGAATATTACCTTAGCTAGTTATAAAAACTATAATTTAATAATTAAGCTTAAAGATAGTATAAAACTTTTATATTAACTACTTTATAATTTTTCTAAAGTAAAACTTATTATATTATAAAAGTATCTAAAGAAATACTTAAAAAGAAAGTTTATTAAAAAGTTAAAATTACTAGCTAAAGTACTAATCCTCTTTATAAAAAAGAAAGATAATACTTTATAGCTCTATATAAATTATAAAAGCCTAAATAAAGTTATAGTTAAAAACTATTACTTATTATTACTAATTATAAAATTTCTAAAGAGGTTAGCTAAGGCGAAGTACTATATAAAGTTAGATATTTATAAGGTATACTATAGAGTCTATATATAAAAAAATAATAAATAGAAGACTATATTTTATATAAAATATAGTTACTTTAAGTATACTATAATACCTTTTAGGCTTATAAATATATTTATATAGTTCTAGGCTTATATCTTATAAATCTTAGTAAAACTAGTAGATATATATTATATTATTTACTTAAATAATATTCTAATCTTTTCTAATAATAAAGAAGATTATATTAAATATATTAAGCTAGTCTTAAAAAGATTAAGAAAAGTAAAGCTATTTAAAAACTTAAAAAAGTATTTTTTTAACTAATAAGAGATTAAGTTTTTAGGCTTTATTATATATCTAAAAGAGATTAAGTTTAATAAATCTTATTTAAATATAATTATAAGCTAACTAAAACTAAAGATAGTATATAATATTTAAGTATTTATTAGATTTATAAACTACTATTATTAGTTTATAGTAAAGTTCTTTTAAATTACTTTACTATTAATTAAATTAATCTAAAAAAGGCTAAATTATACTAAAAGTAGCTATATATAAAAAAAAGAAAAAAGTTAACTACTTAAAATCTAAAAAGATACTTACTAAGTATTTTAAATACTTAAAGATACTTTTTATAGTATATTAATTTTAGCCTACTATAATTTTTTATAAAAAATAAAAGTAAAAGTAGACGCCTTTAAAGGAGTAATCTCTAGTATTCTAACTTAGTTAGTCTATAATAAAGATAAGTAGAATTACTAAAAGCTAATTAATTTCTTTTTAAGAAAGCTAAACTTAACTAAGTATAATTATAATATTTATAATAAAAAACTACTAGCTATAGTTAAAAGTTTAATATATTAAAAGTATTACTTTAGAACTATTTAGTTTAATTTATTTATAAACTATAATAACTTTTTTTAGTTTATAGATACTAAGAAGTTAAACTAATAGTATATATAATTCTATTTTAAACTTATTAAGTTTAATTATACCCTTATCTATAGACTTAGGGCTAAAAACTTTATAAATAGCCTATCTTAGTAACTAGACTATATAGCTAAAGTATATAAAAATAAAAAAAAGTATAATAAAGCGTACCTAGTACTTATAAAGACTAAACTATTAATTAGAGTATACTAAAACCTTAATAATCCTATAGTAGCCTTAATTAAGGTAGCTAATATTAATAAAGATAAAAAGGATAAGTTATAGCTAAGAGATATTAAATAGTTTTTTTTTTAGATTCTAAAGCCTAAAAAAAAATTACTATAAGTAATAATTCTAAGAAAGATATAAAAACTTTTAAAAAAAAAGTTTATAAGCTTATTAAATTTAATTAGATCTAAGTTATACTAGCTAAACTTAAAAGACCTTAAATAAAGTTTTTTTAGTTTTAAAAGCTCTACTTTATTATCTAATAGCTATAACTAAGTTAGGCTATTTATAAAATTTAAAAAACTACTTAACTTACTAAAGCTATAGTTTAAAGTACTTTATAATACTTATAATAATCTAATATTTAGATATATAAAGTTTAAGAGGATTTTAAAATATATATAATACTAATACTAGTAGCCTAATATATAAGTAGATATAAAAGCGTACTATAAAAACTATATACTTTATAAAATAGTAAAGCTATAATAATATTATTTTTATAGGCTTTTAATACTACTTCCTATACTAGAGTACTTATAGTTTAATATTATATTTAATTTTATTACTAATTTTCTAAATAGTAAGCTATTAGGGCTAGTATATAATAAAATTATAATAGTTATAGATTACCTTACTAAAATAGTATATTATATTTTAGTTTTTATAAAATATCTTATAAATATATTAGCTAGAATATAGCTATATAAAGTTATTAAACTTTATAGCTATCTAGAAAGAATTTTTATAGACTATAAATAACTAATAGTATTAAAGTTTTAAAAGACTTTTTTATATTATACTAACTTAGAAAAGGTTATAACTTTTACTTATTATTTAGAAATAGATAAATAGACTAAAAGGTAAAATTAAACGCTTAAGGTATACCTATAATATTTTTATAACTTTAAATAAAATAATTAAGTCTACTAGCTATCTATTATAAAGTTTATTTATAATAATAGTATTTATATAACTATAGGCGTATTACCTTTCTAGGCTTACTATAAAGCTAACCTTTATAGCCTTAATTAACTAAAAAGACTACTAAGTATAAAAAAGATACTTTTAGATAAAAGTATTATAGCTAAAACTCTTATACTTTAAATAGAGTATAAAAGAAAAATCTAAAATATAGTTATATATTAGAAGAAATATACTAATAAAAAATAATTTTATAGAGCCTTCTAAGAGAGAAATAAAGTAATATTATTTAATTATTATATTATTTTAAAATAATCTAAAAAGAAATTAGACTAAAAGTTTATTAGTCTAAGAATAGTTAAGAAATTTTTTTTAAATAATATATATAAAATTACTATACTAAGACTAGAAGTAATTTACTTTATCTTTTATATATTTCTACTAAAACTATTCTAAGTTAAAAGAATATTAATATATTTAACTACCTAAACTTAGCATACGCTTTATAAACTAAGTAATAATATATATAAAATTAAAAAAATTATTAATTAACACTTAAACTTAGTAGAAGTCTAAAAATACTTAGTTAAATAGAGAGGCTACTTAGTAGAAAAGAACTCTTAAAAACTAAGTTTTAATATAAGTAATAATATATTATATATATTTTAAAAAAAGTATAGTATTAAATCTAAGAAGTAAAAGCGCGTAAAATAAAAT
>ML977380.1:0-83436 GCA_010015825.1 Lophiotrema nucula
TAGTAATATTTTTAAATTTTTTAATATATATTTTTTTATTAACTTTTTTAAGTTTTTTTACGTAAAAAACTTTTATACTTATAATAACTTTTTATTTATTATAGTAAAAATAAAACTTCTTTTAAACTTACTTATACTTAAAATAATATAATAAAAAAAATTAATTATATTTTTTAAAACTTTAAAATATACTTTAACTATATTTTTTTTATTAATTAAAATAGACTAAACGTTTACTAGTTTTAAGTAAATAAAAAATATACTAAAGTTTATATTTATTATACTAAGTTTAATAAAAAGTACTTTTTTATTACTAAGTACTTAGATAAAAATAAGTAAGATTTTATTTATAATTACTTTTTTTATACTATTTAAAAAGTTATCTTTTTTAACTATACTAATAGTTTTAAAACTTATTATCTTTATACTAGAGTTAAAAAGTATAAGGGGCTACCTTAATAGCTTAAGTATAGAGTAATAATAAGTAAATTTAATAGAGAGTTATAAGGGCTCTTAGGTAGGCTCTTAAGAATAGCCTCTATACTAAGGTCTAGATAGGCCTTTATATTATAAAGTATTATAACTATAGTATAGTACTCTTAACTACTATAAGTACTAAGAAAGTATCTAAGTAGTACTATTTAGTAGTAAAACTAAAGAAGAATAAAAAGAGTACTAAAGCTATTTAGCTAAAGCTTTAGAAGCTTAAAGGCTTAGCTAAAAAATACTAAAGCTAACTAGCTAAGGCCTTAAAAGCTTAGCCTATAATAATACCCCTCTATTAAAGTTAGGCTTATTTAAAAAAAGATAAAAAGAAAGTATATAATAGTAATAGTATATAGCTAGGCTTAAACGTAAGTTAAAAAAAGTAAAAAAGTAACTAAGTTAATTTATCCTATTAATACCTTAGTATATAAGTAAGATAGATTATTTAAAAGTTAACTTACTTTTAACTAGTTTCTTACTTAGGTATTCTTATATAGTATACTTTAAAAGTAAAAAAGAAAATAATAGTAATAAAGAATAGCTAGGTTTAAATACTAAGGTAAAAAGTAAATAACCTTTATATATATAGTTATATAATAGTATTATACTATAAGACTATTACTTAACTAAATATATATAGATTATTTACCTTTAAATAATTATTTTACGTAATAGCTTTATAACGTTTAAGTAGATAAGTTAGTAGTTTAGTTATATTTTTATTTAGTTAGAGCTTTAGCGTCTATAGCTTTAAGGGTAAGTATAATAGTAAAAAGGTAAAAAAGTAAAAATACTCTTAAGTAGTTAGTATAGTTTTATACTATACTACTAAAGCTTCTATATCTATAAACTTTAAAGTAAGTTCTTAAGTAAGTTTCTTATAGTCTTTTTATTTAACTAGAAGCTAATACTAAAATCTATATCTATAGTAATATTTATATTTATTTATAATCTTTTTAATAAAGTACTTAGGCTTTTTATTAATAATAATAAACTCTAGTTAGTAGTCTATTAATAGTTAACTTAGTAATAGGTTACTAGTAGTAAGGCGTAGTCTATCTATATTAAAGACTCTCTTAGTTTTACTTAGTATATCTAACTTAATAGCGTAAGTTCTAATAAGCTTAATAACTATATACTTTAAGTTCTTTTAGTCTAGCTTTTTACTTATATATATAGTCTTTATATATATTCTAAGCGTAAGCTATACTTTATTACCTACCTATAATTATATAGCCCTCTTATATTTCTTATTAGCTTATTTTTTTTATTCTTACTAATTATTTACTATTAATATATAAGTAAGATTAAATACCTTATTAAGTTTATCTATAATTACTAGGGCTTTTTTTTTATTTAACTATAAAGTTCTAGTTATTTTAATAGCTAGATAAGACTATAGAAGGTTTATATAATATCTATATTAAAGAAAAAAAAAACTTATCTTTATTACTACTATCTTTTATACTTTAATAGCTATTATAGCTATTCTAATATATTTTACTTAGTCTCTCTAATCCTATATAATATACGTATATAAGTAGGCTTTAATAGTAAAATTTATCTTCTTTATTAAACTATTAGTTTATAGATAATAGGCTATTAATAATCTATAATTAATACTATAGAGCTTATAAAGTATTATCTAAAATTTACTAATAAATTAAGTTTCTCTATCTAAAATAATAGTATCTAGTAACTAGTAGTAAGCGACTATAAACTAAATAAAAGTATTAACTACTATAATAACCTTAATATTTAGTAATAGAATAAGGACTATATTCTTACTTAAATAATCTATAATAACTATTAGGTTTATATAGCCCTTACTTTTAGTAGTTTAATAATAAAATCTATTAAGATCTCCTTTTAGATCTATTCTAGTAATAGTAATAGTTTTAGTAGTTTATAAAAGTTATTTTACTAGAGTTTTATTTATCTATAAGTATTATAGTTCTTAATATATTAATAGATATTATTTAATATATTTAGCTAGAAGAAATTTTATATAATTACTCTATAAGTAGAATCCCTTCCTAGATAACCTAGAGTAGGTAAAGTATATATAGTATAGATAATTCCTATTTATAGAGATTTATTGTCTAGGACCTATTAATAATCTTAATATTAAAGATTTATATTAATATCTACTAAATATTCTAAAATAGAGACTTTTTAGCCTATTTTTAATAGAAACCTTTATTTATTATTTAATACAGCCTACTAGGCTTATAGGTATACTTTATCTTTTATTTAAGTAGCTACCTACTATTTCTTAAATAATAACTCTTTTAGATTCTATTTAGTATTAATAGAAGTACTAAAGGCCTTAATTTAAGTAGCTATAATAAGTATTAAGTCTTTATCCTTAAAGTTATCCTAATTATTAATAGTAATAGGTTTTAATAACTATATATATTAGTACTATAGTTATTTATCTATTATACCTTTAGGTATATTCTATTTATAATAAGAGAGAGTATTAGCTCTCTTATTTAGGTTTCTAAGTTAATAAGTAATAGCTATCTAGTATTTTCTTAAAATAAGAGACTACTTTATCTAGTAATTATTTAATTAATATAATTTTATAAAGTACTTAAGGTTCTTATAGTCTATAATAACTATAAACTTCTTAACTAAGTAAAGCTCTACGTCCTATTCCTTAAAGTAGTTAATTATAGTAAATAACTCTTTATTATATATTTTATAGTTAGCCTTATAAATATTTATCTTCTTTAAAAAGTAAGTAACTAAGTAAAGTAACCTATTATTACTATACTATAAAAATACTTTAAAGGTTAACTATCTTAAGAAGTCTATTTCTAAAATAGTCTTATAATTTTAGTTAAACTAGGCTAGTACTAGCTTAGTAATAAAAATAGCCTTTAGCTTATTAAAAGTATCTTATTAATTCTTTCTCTAGTAGAAAGAAGTATTTAATTTTATTAAAAATATAAAAAGTATAATTAGGCCTAAATAGTCTTTAATAAAGCGTTAATAAAAGTTTATAAATCTAAAAAAACTACGTATACTCTTTTATATATAAGATATTTTTTATTTCTTAATAGCCTTAACTTTTTTAGGGTCTATATAAAGGCCCTTCTCTACTTTAATAATAAAGCCTAAGTACTTTATAAAAGTAATATTAAATTTATACTTACTAATATCTAGTAGAAGGCTAGCTACTTTTATAATATTAAGTACTTTATTTATATTCTTATAGTACTACTTAAAGGATCTATTAGTATAGATTAGTATATTATCTAAATATACTAAGTAGAAGTTATTAATATATTCTTATAGTATCTAGTTAATATAATACTAAAAAGTACTTAGTACGTTTACTAGTCTAAAGGGAGTAACTATCTATTTATATAAGCTAAATTAGGTATAGAATATAGTCTTCTACTTATCTCTTTTATAAATATAAATCTTATAAAAGGCAGTAGATATATTAATCTTTATAAAGTATTTAACTTTAGTAATATTATTTAGTATTTTTTAAATTAAAAGTAAAGAGTAATAGTCCTTTTAAGTAATAGTATTAAGGGCTTAGTAATTTATATAGAAACGTAAGCCTTTACCTAGTTTCTTAATAAATAATACTAGTAAAGTAGTAAATAAGCTACTAATATAGATTTATCTCTTATCTAATAGTAATATAAGGTACTTATAAAGAATAAAGAGTTCTCTTTAGCTTATATTATATAAAAGTTTCTATAAAGCTAGTTTCTCCTTACTTTTTTTATTCTTATCTATTTTAATTATATAGTTAATATCTAGCTAATATAAAGCTTACTTAGATATAGTTTTAGAGTTAAATATCTATACTTAATCCTTATAAGCTTTAGGTAGTAGAGCCTTATAGTTAACCTTAGCTTTAAGTACTAGTATCTTATTAATATCTACTATAGATACTATAAAGACCTAGATTATAGATCCTTTCTCCTTTAAATATTATATCTATAATATATATACTATAGCTCTAATTTTTTAAGGCTTTAAGCTATCCTATTTAGGCCTCTTATTATAAGCTTAGAAGTAAATTTTTTATTTAGTTAAGTATATATAGATAGATAGCTTATAAGGTATAAGCGTAACTTTATACTTATCTATCTATAGTTTTCTAAGTATAATATTAAATCTAGAGTACTAATTAGCTATATATCTCTATCTATTATTTTAGTATCTATTAATATTAAACTTAAAGTAAGCTACTTAGTTAATCTAGCTACTTTCTTTAATCTTAATAACCTTTTAAGGTATTATCTTTATATACTATAGGTAAACTTTCTAAGTAAAGATTAAACTAATTATAGTAAAGATAAGGCTACTAAAGTTAATTATTATTAAAACGTAATAATCTAAATTAACTAGAGTATCTATAACTAATACTTTACTCTATATATTAGTTTTTTTAAACTAATTCTAATCTTTTTATATTTTATACTTATCTATTTTTAGTTCTTACTTATAACTTTTAGTAAAAGCTACTCTTTTTTTAAAAGCTCTTTACTAAAGCTTTTATTTAAAGTATTATTTTTAAAGGATATTGTATTAGTAGTAGGGTATATAGAATTCAGTTGACTTGCAGCTAGTAGGATACTTAAATACTATTATAATAAGAGTAAAGATTAATAGCTAAAGAGGAAAGAATTATATATTACCTATTCTATAAGTATAATGTCTAGTAGTTAATAGCTAGATTAATAGCCTACTCTATATAGTACTTACTACCTAATTAGCAATTACATTGCCTATAGTATAAAACCTCCTCTACCTACTACTTAGTCCTATTAAGCACTAAAACTATTAGAAACTAGTACGCCTAAATTACTTTTACTAGTAACTAGTACTTATAACTCTCTTTAGGTTAAACCTAGCTTAATAGCTTCCTTATATCCTATTATATATCCTACTACCCTATCTACTATAACTTATCTAGGTTTATATCCTTTATATAGAAGAGGTCCTTATAAGCTATATTTTATATTAGATATTTAATATTAGTCTTATTTATATTTAATAACTAGTAAAAGTTATTACTATAAGTAAAGACTTTAAACTATTATACTAAGGGCTAGTTAGCCTTAATAGACGTTATAAATATATCTTACTGCTTATTAATAAAGCTCTAGTATTAATCCTTTATTATATTTTTACTAAAGAGGTATAGTATCTTTATATAGACTAAGGGGTTATTCTAAAGTATCTAGCAGTATATTACTTATAAAATCCTAAACTAAAAGTATAGTAAAATTATACTAAAGAATATATTTTTAATACTACTATATATATTAGGGTAGTTAGAAGGAGATAGTAGCCTAGTTAAAAGCTACTAATATACAGTTACTAGCTATTTATAGATACCTATCTTATTATTTTCTATAGTTTCTATATTATTATTTACTCTAATAAACTATAGTAGTATAGTACAGCGCTTTTATATTATAAGACTTATTAATCTATATAAAAGCTAAGAATTACTAATCTATACTTTACCTTTTTTATATAAAACCTTTTTCTACTTTACTTTAAACTATTAGCTAGAAATCTTACTAGGCTAGTTATTTTTATTATACTAGGCCTTAATCTTTCCTAGCTTAGAAATACCCTTTAATACTTACTAGGTCTAGTATTCTACTAAGTAATAGTAGAACTTAAATAGTACCTTAGTATAGTTCTAGTTATTTTTATTATTCTATAAGATACTACTCTAGATTATATCTATGTTAGCCTAATCCTTTATAGCAGCTTTAAGATTAATATTAATATATTAGAAGTAGGTTAAGTTACTAGTCTTAGTCTTCTTTATATAGTATAGGTATAAGATAAGATATATAGTCTACTAAAGGGCTATATATAGTATATAATAGAATATATCTCTATAAATAAGCTACTAGAAGAGGGAATAATATATAGTCTAAACCTAGCCTTAGTTACTTTAGTTATTAATCCTACGCGTATAATACTTATATATTAGATATTCCTTAGTTAAAATTCTAAATAGGTTATTATCCTAAAATACCTAACTAAAAACGTTTATATTTACTGTCTTAGTTTATATAAACTTATTAACTATAGGCTTTAGATCTAGTATCTTAATTACCTTATTATAATTAATCTATAGTACTACTAGCTTAGGAAAGAAGTAATAGCTAAGTAGATTATCTATATTTCGCGGTCTGCGCTCTAATATATAGAAAAAAATATACTACTTATTATATACTTTTTATATTATAATATAATAATAATTATTTATAAATAGAAAGAGAAGGCAAGTAAAGTTTATATAGTTTACTCTTTAAGTAGTAAGACCTATCTTACTAGTAATAAAATAAGTATAGTTAAAGTATACGCGTAATTTAGTTATCTAGGTACTAATATATTTAGAGTACTAATTAAAGAAGTCTAAGGTCTTTATACTAGATACTTTTTACTAGACTTAGTCTAAAACCTTATTTTACTATACTTAGAGTATACTTAAATAGTACTAGTATTTTTTATTAATAATATTTATAAGTATTTTATTAAGATCTTCTAGAACTATACTATTAAGTACTTTTTTATAAAACGCGCAATTCTAGATACGCTTAGCCTAAACTAGGTCTTTATACTAGACCTAGTTTATTAGCTACTTTACTTAAGATCTAGTTAGCTAGTAATCTACTTATAGTATAGCCTTAGTATCTAGTAAAGTTATACTAATAACTTTATAATAGGCTTCTTATACTAGGCTAGTTATAGACTATACTAATAGTTAATCTATACTACTAGTAGCTTTATTATCTTAGTTATAAGTAAAGTGCTAGCTTACTAGAGTATTACTAATATTAGAAGTAAGCGTAAGCGTATTTATATAGCTTTAACTAGTTATTAGTATAGTACTAGTTATATAGATATTAGATAAACCTTATAGACTAGTATAATATATATAAGTAAGTAACCTTGCTATATTATAATACTCTTATTCTATAGGTCTTATATATAAGTAGATATACTTAGTAAGGGGATTAGGTTCTACCTTAATCTTCTACTATTTATATAAAAAATATATATCCTCTAGTTATATAAAGACTACGCTAGTTTAGTTACTAGCTATCTATAGTACTAACTAGTTATTCTTAATTTTCTTTATACCCTATTATTCTAGTTACTTATTAACTAGGTATATAGTATTACTTTCCTTTAGAAGCTATATATTAGACTTTACTTTTTTTATCTTTTAATAGTATATATTCTATTCTCCTTATATATAGTAGATATACTAGTATACCTTATAAAAGTCTCTACTAGTAATATAGGTTTCTTTTAACTAGCTTTTAGTTATATACTTTAGATAATTATATATTATAACGTTAACCTTATTAATAGTAAATAGTAAAATTATTTATCTAGTAATATACTATATAATACTTATTACTTTATATAATATCTAAATTAAATTAATTCTACGTAAGAGCTTTACTACCTTTATTCTCTATTACTAGCGTATAACTTAATAGTACTATAATAAGTTCTTAGCCTTATTACTACGCTAGTCTTATATAATATAAATAAGAGGATACTAGCTAATAAGCGCCTTATAACCGCTATAAATACTTATAGCTCTACTATCCTAATAAATATAGTTAGTAACTATAGTTATAAATAATACTATCTTATAGATATAGATAGATAGGCTCTTAAGAATAGTATTATAAACGTTAACTTAAGTAATAGCTAGGATTCTCTAAGCCTATATATTAATAATTTCTATAATAGTTATTCCTATTTTAGGGATAATAATCTTTAAGTATAACCTTAAGTTATTATTTAACTATAGAACTTAGGTACCCTAAAGTAAAATATTTTAACTAATAAGTTACTATTCTTATACCTACTATTTTTACTACTAAGTATCTTAAAGATAAGAAGGCTAAAAGGGTTAAACTACCTAGCTAATCTATAGTAGAAGTATTAATATAACTAAGAAAATACTAGGCTACTAAATAAAAAAAGCTTAAGAGTATAAAGGAAATAAAAACTTACTTATTAGTATATTAAAAGCTTTACTAGGCTACTTAAGCGTTAGTAAAGACTATCTACTTATATTATAATATTCTACTATTATTTATAATTTCTTAGGTTATCTAGACTAGCTTTTATACTAAGGTATACTAACTAAAGTCTTATAAAGTAATTAATAATAATACTAAACGTAAGTATAAGTTTTAGTTAAGTTTAATAGAGCTAGTAAGGCTTATATTTAAATTTATAAGTAATAGTTTTTATATTATAGTTTAGCCTTAATCCTAGAAAAGTAAAGAAGTATAAAGAAGTTACTAGCTAGTATTTTATAGTTACTAAAGCTAGCTATATCTACTAGTAGCTTATAACTTAGAAAGTCTAAAAGTAGAATAGAGAGGAGACTATAAAGATAGTAAGTCTTTTTATATTTATATACTTTTCTACTACTACTAAGATTTCTAACTACTAGTATATTACTCTAAGTTTTATAGTAATAATACCTTACTTTATTTATACTTCTATATTACTTATTAACTTATTATATAAGCTATTAGCTATTACTATCTTCTTTATTTATAATTTTACTATACTACTATCTACCTCCTTTACTTTAACTAGTTATATAGTAAATCTTACTCTTTTTTAAACGCTAGAGTAATCTAGGCAGTCCCTATAAATATGCTTAATTTATCTAATTTACCTTTTACCCTATATAGTTACCTATAGTATCTATTTTAGACGCTACTATTATTAAACTAGCTAATTAGGATTTAGTAGAGAGATCTCTCTACTAAATATTAATTAGCTAAAAATAGTTACTAAAATTAACCTAGCTATAGTTACTTAGGTTATAACTTCTACTTTATAGTAGTTTACTTATTTTACCCTTTCTACTTAAGTAAAACTTATAACAGTTTACTAAAATATTATAATATAGGTCCCCTTCCTCTACTTTCTCTAATACTATCTTATATATTAAATATTAGAGTCTTTAGATAGTCTTTTTTTATATATAAATATATATAGCCTGCGTCTAGTAAACTATAAGTATAATTAACTAAGTTTTATAAAAAGAATATAATAGCTTTAGAGTAAGGGTTTATATATTTACCTTTTTTACTTTTATATCTTATTTTATTATTTTAAATAGACTTATATAAACTAGTATAGCTAATATCTATTAAACTTTCTATTTACTTTAATAGTTAGATCGCAATTAGCTAGGTAATAATAGTTTAATAGCTATAACTATTAAAGTAAGTCTAGTTCTTATAACTAGAAATAAGGTAAAGTTAGTAGTCTTATCTATTAGCTATTAAACTAGACTAAAGTTCTTTTCTATTTATACTTTTAGTACTAGTAGTCTAGGTTTTATAAGTAGATATATTTATAATCTTTTTTTATAATATCTTCTAGTAAGTGCTAAAAGAATAGCTTAATATTCTTAAATAGAACTATATTTACTAGTAGAGTACTATTAAGATCTTCTAACTTATAGTAGCTTTAGTCTTAGAATAACTAGCTTACTTAGTATAGGCCTATCTAGTATATATTAAGTTTAATCTTTATAAATATATTAACCTAATAGGAACTATTCTAAACTAGGACTAGGTCTTTTATACTTATTATATAATACTTAATCTTCTAAGTAGTATTCTAGTAGTCTTTTTTCTAGGCTTAGAGTCTCTAAGTATAGGCTACTATATTTTATAAATTTTAGTTATATATATTAAGTTATATTATATAAATTATAATTAGCTTATTTTAAGTTTATACTTTATTCTATAGTAGTATCTACTATATAGGTAAGGTAGATTCTATTAGGAGTTATAGGTTTTAGCTAGTTATTAGCTATATTACTAAATAGCTATACTTTTTCTAAATAGTATATCTCTCTACTAGTATTACTATATAAAGGTTATTTACCTACTTACTAAGTAACTTTATAAGAGTATTATAGACTAAAATATACTTATATTTAATAAATCTTTAGGCTTATAAATTCTATACTAAGATTTATAGGCGGATAATATTATATAGTTTAAAAATAGCCTTTAATATATTCTTATTTTTAGGTCTACTGTTAACTTGTATCTAGCTATAGACTCTTTACCTATAGATAATATTCTTATATATAAACTTTATAATAGCTACTAAATTATTCTTTATAAGTACTCTAGCCTCTAGCTAGCCTATTAGGGTTTTTTAAGTAATAATAAGAAAGTACTTACCTCTACTCTTTAGTATATAGATAATATTAATAGCTATATATTTCTATATAGCAGTAGTATAGAATATAGTAAGTATATTCTTTTTTTATAAGGTTAACTTCTCTTAGTATTTAAAATAGGCCTATAAGACTTCTATAACTATATTCTATATATTCTTTTAAAAGTATTATATTTTAAGTATACTAAAGGTACTATTTATACTTTAGTATTTTAGCTAATAGTAAACCTTCTAGATTATAACTAGCTATAAATTTTAGCTATTTACTACTTACTAAATAGCCTAGTATTATAACTTCTTTTTAAATAGTAATTCTTTTACTATAAAAAACGTTAAGGTAGCTTTTTTCTAGAATAAGGCTTAGAATTAATCTAATCTTAGAAGTATTTTTAATATCTTTAAGAACTAGGTAATAGCTTTTAAATTATTATTATAAGATTTATATAGAATTTGCGATAGTAGACGCCTAAGTTAGTACTTTATATCTACTATATTATAACTTAATTTTATATAGTTAAGTAATACGTTAATAAAGTCTTCTAAGTTCTCTTTTACCTTATTAGGTATTTTCTACCTATTAAGCTTTAAGTAGTAAGATAGCTTATCTATAATAGTATAGATCTTTTCTAGAATATACTTAATATTAAAATCCTATATTAAGATTATTATAAGCTACCTATTTATTAGTAAGCCTAGTAGGTCTATTAATAAATAATTAAGCTAAGTAATTAGGGTCTAAGTATCTATCTTAATTATAAAGTATACTCTATAGAGCTAGACGCGAAACTTTTTTAGAGCCTAAAAAATAGCTCTATATTTTAGCTTAGTAGAATACTATTTTAATTTAACCTTTAACTATAAGGTACTCTTAAAGTAAATTAAGTATTTTTAACTATTTTATTTAACTTACTCTAAGACTACCTTACCTCTCTTAGTAAAGATATCTATACTTAAGAAAATTAAAAGTCTAAAGGCGTAGTTAAGTAAAGCTAGTACTAGTACTATTATAATCTTATATTTTAAAGTCTTTATAGCTTAACTCTATTATTCTTTTTACCTCTATTCTATATCCTTCTATAGTAGTATAAAGAGTAGCTATACTATTATAGTAAAGTATTTAACCTAAATATAGTAGTATATATAGATACTAATAAATATTCTTACTTTCTTAATATTCTTATATTCTAGCTAGTTAATAATTTTTACTACTTTCTTTAATTCTAGATATCTACTATTAGTATTAACTTTATAGCTAATAATAATAAGACTTTTTACTTTTTAGTAGTACTTCTTTACTAAAACTATTATATTTACTCTTTTAATATTAGCTAAGATTTAGTCTAGCTACTAGATATACTTAAAAATATATTACTTAATGCCTAAGAAAGCCTCTTTATTATTATAAGTTAACTTAGAGCTACTAGCTATTATATTATTAATAAAGGGTACGTAGTTGTATAGAAAGTATTATAAGAAAATCTTTATAATAATATAAAAAAAGGCTATAATAGAGTTTATTACTCTTTAAACTATAGTATAGTAGTAAACTAGTCTAACTAGTATATAGAATATAGTAATATCCTAACTTAATAGGTAGAGCGTAATTTAGTTATACCTAAAGAAAAAGTCTATTAGTATAATAATTTTATATCTTATATATTACTTAAAGAAGTTATTTACTAATAGTAAAAGGTTTATATCTTAGATAGTAACTGTATTAATCCTTTATATATTATTAATTAACTTTAGATTTCTATCTTTCTTTAGGACTAGAAACTAAGAGTTATAGTATTAGCTATTATATAGTTCTAGTATTCCTTATTTAATACGTTTATTAATTATTAAGATATACTTATCTTCTAGCTTCTTTAGTAAATAGAAGAGGTTAACTTACTATATCTTATACTCTATAGTTTTAATCTTATATAAAGGGCTAATATTAGGATATATATATCTAGATTTTATTTATATAAAGGCAATTATAGCTTCTCTATTAAATAGTATCTCTATTATAAGGTATACTTTTTATAGTAAAAATTATAGTTTAAAGTTCTACTAAGATAGTTATTCCTAGGTAAGCCTAGTACCTTAAAAAAAGACTATATATCTTTTTTTAAAGAGGTAGTTAAATAGTCTAATATTAGGAGGCCTAAGGCTATTGTAAAGCATCTAGTTTTAAATAGTAATATCCTACTATTTTAAGTTACTAAACTCTATAAGTTTTTTAGTTTATAGTATATTAATAGGTTATACTTTCTTAGCTACTGTCTTATAGAGAGTATTAACCTATAGTTCTTTAGCTACTATTTCTATAGCTTACTCTTTATATACTTAGTAACTAAGCTTAGTTATAATTAGTTTTTAAGGCGTATTTAAGCTAAATACTTTCTCTAGTTCTTTATTTACGCTAACCTTAGATCTTAGAGTATACTACTTATTAACTTACTAGTAATTTTTATTAGTAAATATAAAGTTAAAGTTACTAAAGCTTTAGAGTTTATTTAGTAGTAGGACTAGTTAATATAAAGTATAGATACTTAGAAGTACTACCTAGTACTAGAAAGACTATATAGTTATAATATTATATAATAGTTTCTATAGTTATACTAGGTTTACTATATACTTAAGTAGGTAGTCTTTCTTAGTAGAGCTACCTACTAGACGTTTAAAATTTCTAGTCTTATTATAAAGCTCTTATTATTTATTAGTAGAAGGTTTAATATAATAAAAACTAGGCTATACTAGCTATCTAATAAAAAGATATAATACTAGATACAGCTATACGCGTTATACTATATAGATAGTTAGATAGATATATACTAAAGCTTACTAAAAATAATACTTCTCTAAAGGTTATAGATAATATAAAAATTTATATATATAGTTAGTCTTCTAATAGTAATAGAGACGTTCTATATAGTTCTAATAAACGCGTCTTATAATCTATTTACTAAAGATATACTACTAGTTTTACTACTATTATTAGCCTAGAGGATATATAGTATCTTTAGTATATTAGTAGTTAATAGTTATATAATATTTATTATTACTCTAGTATTAATTAGGTACTTTACCTAGTATCTATTATAAGTAATATTTACCTATACTATTAAAAGGTCTAACTATATTATACCTCTATTAGCTACCTTTATTATTATATTTATAAACTCTACTAGAGCTTTATTCTAATCTTTAGTAAAGATATCCTTATAACCTATTACTAAATATTTTAACTATATAAAGAAGACTTCTAGTTATAGAGTACTAATAAAAGAAAATTACATATTCTAATTTAGCTTAGCGCTAGTTAATAGTATCTAATTAAGATTTAGATAGGTCTACTTTACTAAATTCTAATTAGTTAATAGGTTTAGCTTAAGCTTAGCTAAAAAATCTACTATAATCTTATAGACGTTTACCTTAGGTTAAGATAGTTATAAGTACTTACTACTTCTATTACTCTCTACTTTCTATATTACTTATAGTATATAATCTTATATAGCTAGAAACTATATAAAGTTTATAATATAAATAGGGTAAACTTCCTAGTTTATAATAACTATTATAACTAATTTAGGCGTTATAGATTTTATTAATTTAGTAAGGTTATTAAATTTAACTTTCTTTAATAACCTAAAGCTTTATATACTAGGTAGGGGATAAATAATATTAAAGAGTATATTATAAAGGCGTACTTCTTAAGGTACTTTAAGTATATTATCTATACTATTAAATAGATACTAACTATTTAGTAAGTTTTTAAAATTCTTAACTTAATTTAGTATTAGTTCTAAAGTTAATTTACTAACTATTTAGCTCCTAGCCTTACTCTCTCTAATCTTCTATTATACTCTCTCTATTACTTTATTAGTAATCTTTATCTTTAATAGCTTACTTTATTTTCTAACCCTTTTATCTACTATAGCGTATATACTAGTAAGAATAATATTAAACTAATTAACTTTATTAGTAAAAGTAAAGGCCTTAATTATATTATCTAGCTTAAGAAACTAAGACTAGAATTACTCTAAATTAAAAAGGGATTTAGTAAATAGGCTAAAGGTCTTTATAGCTACTAAGGTTTAGGTAGTTATAATATTCTACTCTAGTACTTTAAGGATATTTATAGAAGTATTTCTCTATATAATAAGCCTAGGCAGCTAGGTAAACTTCTCTAGCCTTATTATAGTAGCTTAGTTTTAGTTAAGGTTATAGTTTATAATATTAAAGAATTCCTTAAGCTTATTCTAGATCTACTATAGTTATAGGCCTTAAAGTAGACGCTTATTAAAAGACCTAAGTAAATAGCTATAAAGGCTATACTAATATTTTAAGTATATCCTAGTATCTCTATTTTCTATAATCTAGTAGTACTAGCTATACTTAGTTAAGCTTAAAAAGTCTACGTAGTTTTACTATTAGTATCTTTTCTTAAAGTAAATATAGTAATAACTATCTATTATAGTATTAGTTCTAATATAATAAGTACTTAAATTAAAATTAACTATTTACTTTTACTAGCTAATATATAACTTATTATTTCTATAGTTTATAGGCAGCTTCTAAATACTATATATTTTAATAAAGTATAAGAGATTAGCTAGTTTATAGAAGAGAGGCTTAAGTATAAGTATATAAAAAAAAGCTTTAATTTAGCTAACTATTAACTTTTTCTTAAACTAAGTTATAAGATTTTCTATTATAGGGTTTATATTATTTAAAAGAGGCTTCTTTACTAGCTCTTTATCTTAATACTTATCTATTTCTTCTAAAATAGCTTTAATATTAACTTAAGAATAGGCGTAGTCTTATTAAATAATATACTAAGCTTATACTATAGACTAATAGATATACTTAGAATTTAAAGATTAAATCTTCTCTTTCTTTTAGTAGTAACTATATATAAAGTAATAAATCCTTTCTATATTATATAAGGCTAGATCCTTTAGCATTAGGCTGCTAAGTATATTATATAATATAGCCTATTTATTATCTTTAGATAAGCTATAGAAAAAGTAGTAGCCTTTCTTCTTTATAGCTACCTTTTTATTCTTAATATAAGCCTCTATATATAGGAAGAATAATATATAGTATTTAGTAAGTAGTAAAGGATTTTTAGTAGTATTAAAAATATACATATTAAAGAAGATTTAGGTATTTATATAGTATACTATATTAATTTTATACTAGAAGTTCTTTATACTTTTTTAAAGTACTTTTTAAGTATAATTCTTAAATCTAGGGAGCTTCTTAATCTACTACTTAACTAATAGCTAGTACTATTTAAAAAGGATATTAACTTACTAAGTTTTACTATACTTAGCGTTCTTAGCCTAATAGTTATAGTCCTTTAATTACTTAGTTACTTTATTACTATTAAAGAGAGTTATACTACTAGTAATATATATTAGAATAAATTACTTTATATTCTTAGTAAGAGTATTAAATATAATACTTTTAGATTCTTTAGATAGAGTAGTTATAATAAGTATATAGATAGCTAGAGTATTTAAATATACTAAGGTATAAAGGCTAGATATAAAGGATAAGTAACGCGTATATCTAAGATATTCTAGTAAAGACTTCTAGATAGATAACTAACTTATAGTAGGTATTTAACCTAATAATAGACTTAATACTAAATAACTAGTTTTTTAATAACTTTCTCTAGCGTATATTACTATAAAGTATTTATTATCTTTTTACTACTCTTTTCTTAGTTAAATATTCTAGACTAGCTAGTATTAACCCTTATAACTTACTATTTCTCTTTTTATTTTACTATAGCTTTTTTAGTCTAGCTCTTCCTCTAAGTTTAATAGAGGGTAATTCTTAGTAATCTTTAAAGTCTCCTAGTCTAGCTATATAATAGGTCTCCTATTCTAGCTAAGTTTTCTATATATAATAATAATTCTTTATAGGCTTAGTATTTACTTATAGACAATAGACAATATAGACAATATAGACAATAATTCTTTATAGACTTAGCTTTTACTTATAAATAATAGGTACTCTATACTAGATAGTATCTAACTATACTATTATTATAAATCCTTACTCTACTAGGTATTTACTACTAAGTATTAGTAGACTATTAAGCCTCTTAGGTATTACTAATTTATATTAGTAATAAGGTATATAGAATTTAGTTAACTTATAGCTAGTAGGATACTTAAATACTATTATAATAAGAGTAAAGATTAATAGCTAAGGAGGAAAGAATTGTATATTGCCTATTCTATAAGTATAATGTCTAGTAGTTAATAGCTAGATCGATAGCCTACCCTATATAGTACTTACTACCTAATTGGCAATCACATCGCCTATAGTACAATATTTTTTTAATAGTAGCTTTCTTACTACTTAAGGTTTTATTAGAGTAGTACTTACTTTTATCTTTTATTTTAGCTACTTTAGCTAAGATTACTTTTTAATCTTTAAGCTTTTTTAAGCTAGTCTTAGCTAAGTTTACTTTTTTATAGTAATTTTAAAAGTAGTAATTATTTTTATTATAGTTAAAATAAAGGTTTTTAGTCCTATAGTAATCTCTTTCTTTATTAGAAAAGCTATTTTTAGTAGTATATTTAATACTATTTATCTTATTATTTAATAGTAAATAGCTTTACTTCTTTATATAGTATAAAAATCTAGTATTACTTAAATAAAAGCTAGTTCTTCTAACTAGCTTATTATAGATCTTATATTAGAATATATTATTTAATATCTTAATAGCCCTCTTTTAGAGTATAGTATATAAGTTAATATAAACTCTTATTAATTAAGATTAGATCTTATTCTTTAGGCTATTTTAAAATAGTATTATTTTTATTATATTATTATTACTAAGGCCTATATATAACTATTACTCTTTAAAGTTATAAAGGTACTCTCTAACCTTATACTTACTCTATTTTATATATATAATCTTATTATAAGCTTATACTTCTATATAATAGTCCTTAAAATAAGAGTCTAGAAAGGTTTATAACTAATTAATATTATAGCTAGTCTTCTAGCTAGACTTTATAAAAGAAGTTATAATAGTATAAGCCTTACCTTTAAAATAGCTATAAATATATTAGTAACTTAACTTTTATATTAGATAGTTATTCTAGTTAGTAGTAAATTTACTTATAATAGCTAGGTACTAACTTAGGTACTTTAACCTTATACTATTAAATCTCTAAAGATTAGAGAGGTACTTATAATATTCTTTACTTAATCCCTTTATATTAAGAGCTATTAGTAATATTATTAACTATAGTAGTAATTAAGTTTTAGCTTAGTTATAGGGAGCTAATAGTCTCTAAGTTTAGGTTTTTAGTAAGTCTTTAATAACCCCTTCTTTTAAAGAATTTTATATTAAAAATTTTAGTATTAATATTAACGCTATCTTTACTATAAGTAAATACTAAATTATTTCTTTAATACTAACTATAGCCTTTAAGGCTTTCTCCTTACTATAGCTTTACTTCTTTACCTAAAGCTAAGTACTAGTAAAAGCTTTATTTTAAAATCTACTAGCTAAAATATCTTAAATATAAAATCTAAGAAGCTTAATAATATTAATAAGTAAGTATATTATTAGCCCCTTATACTAAAAAGCTAAATTATATCTTTTTATACTAAGTACTTAAGTATTAATCTTTTAATTAAGCTATTTCTTTAAATTTAGTATAATAATAGGATCTTAAAGATACTACTATTATTATTTATATAAGTATAGTAGTAGAACTTTACTAAGTACTACTACTTAAGCTATACTACGTAGAACTACTATAGTTATAACTACGTCTTTATTCTCTTTAATAACCTAAGATATAAGCTTTTTTAGATATTAATTAATAGTTTATCTTACTAATAGCTAGCTATTAGCTCGCTGTTAAATAGGCTTTAGAAGATAATTTAAAAAGCTACTTAAGGCTTAAGAAATTATATATCTTAAGACTTTTAATTTTAGAGATCTAGTATTTATAAGGCTTAGTACGCTATATTAATTAAGGCTTTACTTAATAAGCTCTCTACCTATAAGGCTTAATATAATATATTAATTAAGACTTTTATAAATAGTATTTACTAGGTAATAGGCTAAGTTTAGATTAAGCTCTAAAAAGCTATAAGAAATTAAAAGTATAATACTTATATATTATAAAATAATTAAATTTAAATATAAGGGGCTATCTTAATAGCTTAAGTATAAAGTAATAATAAGTAAATTTAATAGAGAGCTATAAGGGCTTTTAAGTAGACTCTTAAAAATAGCCTCTATACTAAGGTTTAGGTAGGCCTTTATATTATAAAGTATTATAACTATAGTATAGCGCTCTTAACTACTATAAGTACTAAGAGAGTATCTAAGTAGTACTATCTAGTAGTAAAGCTAAGGAAGAATAAAAAGGGTACTAAAGCTATCTAGTTAAGGCCTTAGGGGCTTAGAGGCTTAGCTAAAGAATACTAAAGCTAACTAGCTAAAGCCTTAGAGGCTTAGCCTATAATAAAAAGCTTATTAAAACTATTAAGAAAAAAGTTAAAGATACTACTAAGCTTACTTTTTATTTTTTTTAATTTTTTATATATTATTTTACTTTCTTTACTAGTACTTTTAGTTTAAAGTTTTTAAAAACTTTTACTATTTTAAAAAATATTTTTAAAGTTTTTTAATAATATAGTAATAATATAGTAAAGTTTATAATAAGTTTTTAAAATTTTTAATTTTTAAACTAGCTAATATTTTTTTAAAGTACTATTTTAAGTAGCTTTAAAAATTTAAGTAAAAAAATTAGTAAGCTAATTTATTAACTTTAAAATATTAAGTTTAAAGCTAATATAGTTTTATATATAAGCTTTTATAAATCTTCTCTTAGTTTTAAAAATTTAAAAAAAAATAAAAAAAATTTTAAAAAAAATAATATAGCTTTTAAAGAGGCTAAAAAAAAGGTTATTAAAAATAACTAAAATTTAGTTATTTTTTTTAAGTTAACTTTTAAGCTTTTATATTAATACTTATTTATATCTATTTTTTATATACTAAATTTTATATATATATAAGTACTTTTTAAATTTTATTTTTAAAATTTTTATTTTTTAAATTAAAATTTTTACTTACTAATTTATTTTTTTTATTATTTTTATAATTTTTATTTAAATTTTTTAACTTATAAGCTTAAAATTCTAATAAAATTTTAAAATTTTAAATTTTAAATAAGCTTTTTATAAATTATTTTTTTTAACTTTTACTAGGTAGCCTTAAGTTTATATTTAAAATATATTTTAAAATTTTTTAGTTATATTTTAAAGTAAAATTTTATTAAAAAATTTAAACTACTAATTTAAATAAGCTTTAAAATATTTTTTTTTTATAAAAAATTATTTTTTTTAAATTTTTTTTTTTACTTATTTTTTTTTTCTTTACTTAAAGTAGTATTATATTTTAAATTATTAACTTTAGTACTTTTTTTATATAAAAAGTTTAAGTTATAATAAAAATTTAAAAAAGTTTTTTTTAAAATTTAAAAGTAATTTTTATTTTTTATTTTTTAAATTTTTAGTAATTTTAAGTTATTTATTTAAAATTTTTATTTTATTAAAGTTCTTCTTTAATTTTTAAGTAAAAGTTTAATAACTTTTTTATTTAATTAAGTATTTTAAAATTTTTTTATAACTTTTTTTTTTATATTATTTAATTATAATATTTTATATTAAATACTTTAATATTTTATTTACTTTAATTAATTTTAGTTACTAGTTATTAGTACTTTAGCTAAAAAGTAAATTACTTAAATAAAAGTAAAATTAATTTATATAAAATATATTATAAATTTTTAGTAAAGTATTTAACTTTATATTATATAATAGAATAATTTTTTAAATAGTAAATTTTATATTTTTTTAATTTAACTTTTTATTTAAGTATTTATTAAATAATTATTTTTTATATTATAGCTAAACTTTATCTTCTACTTTAAAAATTAAAATTTTTTAATAGTACTAATTAGTTTATTATTTTTATTTTTATTAAGCTTTTACTATATTACTTTATATAAACTTAAATATTTTTTTAAACTTTTAAACTAAAGCTTTTACTACTTTTTTAAAATTTAAAAATATTTAGTACTTATTTATTATATTTATTTTACTATCTATTTAAGTAAAGTTAATATTATATTTATAAAAAAAAAAAATTAAACTAACTTTAGTTAAAGTAGCTAGCTATTTTTTAATTATAATTTAAACTATTAAGTATAACTTTACTTAATTTTTTTAACTCTAATTTATAAAAGCTTTAAAATAGCTTTTTATTATAAAGTTTATTTTTTTAATAAAGCTATTAGTTTAAAAGTATAAAGTAGTAAATAATCTTTTATAAATTTTTAACTATTTATTAAAGTAAACTTAAAAGTTACTTATAAACTAAAATTTTTTATTTAATATAATAATATTAGATAACTAATAATAAACTATTACTTTTTAAATAAATATAGTTATAATATATTTTATATTAATTTTTTAAAAAAAAGCTAAAACTATATTTTTACTAAAATAATTAATAATAACTATAAAGTACTTATAGTTATTATTTTTTAAAAAGTTTATAATAAAGTTTATAAAGATTTTCTTTTAGGCTTAGTTTAATAATAATAATAAATAAAAAATTTTTTTTTTTAATTTATATTATAGTTTTATTTTACTATAGACATTATAGTTTTAAAAAAAAGTTTTAATATTATTTAATATATTTAGCTAAAAAAAATTTTTAACTAAAATTTTATAAATAACTTTTTTTTTTAAATAACTAGTAATTAAAAAGTTATATATTTTTAAAATAAGCTTTATTTATAAAAGCTTAAAAGTAAGTATTTACTTATATTTTTAATAAATTATTTTTTTTTTAAAGTTTAGTTTATACTTTACTAAAAAAACTATAAGTTTTAAGTAAAAAAAAAATTTTTAGTTTTATTTTTTAATACTTTTATAACTACTTAGTAAATAAAGTTTTTTTTTATTATAATATTTTATAAGTTTTTAAAACTTAGTTTAAAAGTAAGTTTTAAAAAAGTATTTAAATTAAGTAATAAGTAAATATATACTAATATAAATTTAAAAAAATAGTTATTAAATTTTAATAATAATTTTTTTATTAATATTTTTATTACTAGTACTAAAGTAGCTTTTAATAAATTATTTTTTACTAGTATAAAAAGTTAAAAGTAATAAAATTTAACTTATTTATTTATAGTATTTTATAAAAAATTTTACTTTTTTTTAAATAATATATTTACTTTTTTATTCTATTTTTTAGAGTAGTATTTAAAAATTATATTAATTTAACTTAAAATATTTAATTAATAAATATATTATTTACTTAGTTAATATATTATAGTAAAGTACTAAAAGTTCTTATAATTAATAAAAACTTTTATATAAAAAATAGCTTTAAATTTACTATTTTATTTTTTTATATACTTAATAACTACTAAAAGTTTTTTATTATAAATAGTATAATTATTCTTTATAAAAATATTCTTAGTAAAAAAATAATTAATAGTTTTTAAAATTTTATTTTTACTAAACTAAAAAAGAGTTTTTTTAGTTATTTATTTAAAAGTATTTACTTTTAAAATTATTTTTAGTAATAAGTTAAAATAAGTAAATACTAGTTTAGTAATAAATATAAATTTTAAATTTTTAAAAATTCTTTATTAAGTTTTTTTTTAACTAAACTTTATATTTTTTTTAGTTAGTTAAGTAAAAAAAGTAATTAGTTTTAAAAAATTTTTAATAAACTAGTAATAAAAATTTATAAATTTAATAAAACTTTAAACTTTTTTTACTAATTTTAAAACTTTTTATTTTTAAATAACTTTAACCTTTTTTAAGTTTATATAAATTTTTTTTTTAACTTTTATAATAAACTTTAAATATTTTACTTTTTAAATATTAAACTTAAATTTTTTAATATTTAGCTAAAATTTAGCTACTTTTAATTTTTTTATTATTTAGTAGACTTTTTTTTTATAATTTTCTTAAAAGCTAAATAAGTAAATTAGTATATTATTAATAAATACTAAGTAAAAGTTATTAAAGTATTTTTTTAATATTTAATTAATATAATATTAAAAAGTATTTAATATATTTATAAAGCTAAATAAAGTTACTAGCTACTTAAATAATTTAAAGTAAATTTAAAATATTATTTTTTATTTATTACTTTTAGCTATTTAAATTTTATAAAAAGCTTAAATTATATTTAACTTAGTAAACTATTTAGTTTTACTAATTTAAAAAAAGATTTTTTTAATAAATAATAATAAGTAATAGTTTTTTACTAAAATAGTATTTAATATATAATAGTTTATATAAAAGTAAAGTTTACTTTTTAGTTTTTTAATAAAAAGTATTAAAGTAGTAGTATTAAATTAATTTACTTAAATAAACTTATAGTTAAAGTAAAAAATAAGCTATTATTTTAAAATTAAAAATTTTTTTTTTTAATATATTATAAAAAAAGCTTTAAAGAATTTCTTAAGCTTTTTTATCTTTTTTTATTATTTTAATATAATAGTTTATTACTAAATTATAATATAAAGCTAGTTTATTTATTTTTAACTAAAAAAAAAAGCTAGCTAAGTTTTTTATAAACTTAAATAGTTTTTTTTTTAAATTTAATTATTTTTTTAAAATTAAAGCTTTTTAAATATTAGCTATAAAAATAATAAAAATTTATAACTTTTTTAAATTTTTTTTATTTTTATATATAAAAGTTATAAATACTATAGTAATTACTTTTTTTAAAAGTTTTTTAAAAAATACTTTTTTTTTACTTTAAACTTTTACTTTAATTTTATAAAAGTAAAAAAATTTTTTTATTAAAGTTAAAGTAACTTTATTTTAGTTTATTTATAATTTTTTAAAAATAATATTATAGTTTTTTTTTTTATTAGTAATATATAACTATATTATTTTAATATACTTTTTAATATTTAATTTTATTTTTAATACTTTAGTAACTAAAAATTTTTTTTTTTATATTTTAAAAACTATTTTTAGTTACTAAAAATTAATATATAAAAGTTTATATTTATAAGTAAATTTTATAAAGATAAACTTAAAAGTAAAGTACTTAAAATTAATAAGTATTAAACTTATATTAACTTTATTAACTAATAAGTATATAGTTATTAGTATAAAATTTAGTTACTTTTTTTAAAAAGTATTAAAACTTTTTTTTTTATTTATATATTAGAACTTTTTACTTTTTTTTTATTTATAATAATAAATAAAAAGTTTTAGTTTTTTAATTTACTTTTAGTTATAACTTTTTAAGTATTATTTCTATTTTTAATAGTAGTAAGATAAGCTTTTATAAGCTAAACTATAAAACTATATTTATACTTACTAATAAAGTAGTTTAATTTTTTATAGTAGATATACTTTTTATTTTACTTTTAAGTAGTAATAGTTTATATATTAACTTACTTTACTATTAGTTTTTTATTTTAAATTTTTTTAGTATAAGCTAAAGTAAGTTTTTAGTTTATACTATTTTTATTATTTTTATTTTTTTTTAATTTTTTTTTACTAGTATACTTACTATTTTTACTCTTTTTATTTTTATTTTAATATTACTATTAGAAGATAAAGTAGCTTTAGTAAAAGTTTTTATTTATTTATATAACTTAGTTTATAAAGTTTTAAATTAATTAGTATTTAGGAACGTCTATAAAGATTATATAAGTATAAAAGTTAATATAAATAACTTAAAAGTAAATACTTTTTAGTATTAAATTATTATTAACTTTTCTTATATTATTTATATACTATATAAAATTAAAGTTAAAAAATTATAGTAAAGAATTTTTTTATTAAATATAAGTATATAAGTAAGTTTAGGTATACTCTTTTACTAAAAAGTTTATATATTATTTAATAAAAAAAGTTTAAAACTTATCTAAAAAAGTTTTTTAATATTTATTAAAGTATAAAGTTCTAATAGTTACTATAGCTCTTTTTAGTTATAAGTATATATAAGCTATTTTCTTTAAAGTACCTTTTTTATTAAAGTTATTATTAATTTTTAACTTTATCTAAAATTAGAAGTATTTCTAATTTAAATATATTTTATTAAATACTTTTAAGTCTAAAATTTTTACTTATTAAAAGCTATAGTCCTTTTAAGTATATATTATAAATTATAAAGCTTAATATTATATTTTTACTTTTACTAATTTTTTTTTCTAAAGCTAAAGTTCTATTATCTTTATTAATTTTTAAAACTATCTTTTTTTTTAAAAAAGGTATAATTTTAAGTAGTCTTTAGCTAAGAGTATATAGCCTTTTTTTATTACTTTTTTAAAGTTATTTTATTTAGATTTAGTTTACTAGTTTAAATATTAGCTTAAGTTTATAGTTTATATTTTTTTCTAATACTCTTCTATTTTAAAGGTAATATTATAGTAAAATTATAATTTTATTATTAAAAACTCTAACTATTCTTAATACTAATTAAGTAAGTTACTTTATAAATAGTAATTAAATATCTATTAACTATTATTAAGTTTATAAAAACTATTTTTTTCTACTCCTTATAAAGTAGTATATATATAGTTATATTTCTAATAAAGTTTTTATTAGTTTTATAATATTAGAAATTTTTTTAAAAAATAATAATAATTAAATTTAATATAAGTAGCTAAGTTCTAAGAACCTAATATACTAAATTAAATATAAATAAATTTAATAAAGAGCTTAGTTCTAGATCTTAGGTATTAAATTCTAAGAAAAGAAGTTCTAAGCTAAAGCTAGTTAGGATAGTTTTAGAGCCTTAAACTCTAAGGTTTCTTAACTAAGTATTTAGGGCCTTACTTATTATAATAAGTAACCTTAAGTTGGTAAGTATTAGATAGGTTAGTAAATATTAGGTAAGTTAGTAAGTATTAAGTTAATTAAAGTAGAAGAACTATTTAGATAAAAATTATTTTAAAATATTTAATAGTCTAATTAAGTCTTAATACTAAAAATATAGAATCTAAGAGTTAGTAGAGATACTAAGTACTTTTATTACTAAAATTTACTATACTTATTTCTTACTCTCTAAATAATATTTAATAGTTGTCTTTAATAGTACTTATAGTAATATAAAAATTCTTTAGCTTATATTTTAGCTAATTTTTTTTTGTAAATACTAAGCTTATTTAAGTAATTTTTATAGTATTACTATAAAATCTTTCTAAAGAAGAAAACTAGTATTCTAAATTCTAAAATACTAGAAGAAAATCTATAGTAATATTAAACCTATAGTAATATTTTAGAATAGGGGTTAGAAGAAAACCTGTAGTAATATTAAACCTATAGTAATATTTTTAGAATAGGGGTTAGACGTCTCTGTCACGATTTCCTGATCGCGGTTGGAAAGACAAATACATACTAGACTCGCTACACATCCTCGACAGCTCCATCCGAGCTGTTGATCGACTCTTATAGGTAGAGGCATAGTAATAAAGCTTGTCCCGGACGCTTCTCTGTGGTATAGATAGTAAAGATCGTTCCAGGTCGATTGATTCAAGATAATGATATCGATTGGGTTTCTGGTAAGAGGAAAGCTCCCTCTTTTACGGCTATTGAGGGGATAATTCTTCCTGATATAGAAGCTCAAACACGCATACGAAGGCGGGAAACGGGGGAATAGTTGCCTTCTTGTAAATGAAGAATTCGAGCTAGGTTACACATGCAACTCATAACATCTTTGCGCGATGTGGAATCGCTGGTTAAGTACATTCGTCAACAAGGCACGATGCATGCTGGTACGAGATGCGTGGTGGGGAAGGGCATTGTAGACTCTCTTTTATCCTCTTAGTAACTTCTCAATTTCTCCCGTGACATCCCAATATAAGAAGTCTGTTCGGTTCCCTGCTGTTCCTGGCCCTTCCAGACCTGGATCTCCGAACGGTTCCAAGTTCTCATACACCGCATCTCCAATTTGGAAAGTCGCTGTCGTGAAGAAGACTGAATCGCCCGCCCACTTGACCGTTCCAAGATACTCTGCCTCTTTCCATTTCGCAGTCTTGTCGCGATACACACTGAATCCGATTCCATTCTCGGCGACCAGGAGAACGGTGTTGCAATATCGACGCGGGAGATGAATCGCATCCGTCGCACCAAACTTGTGGTCAGGTGTGACTTTAACCTGTGTTGGCGTTCCTTGTTTCGCACGCATGTCGAAAGTGTAGAGATTGCCCGTTTGTTGATCGTTCGTGATGAGGGTCCAACCTACTGTTGCAAGACCACCGAAGCCTTGGACTGTATGGTTGTCTGCTGTGTCCAGGTACCACGTCTCGATGTTCTTTCCAGAAGCGGACACTTTTTGGATCGCGCTGGGAAAGGTATTGACGATGTACACGTTGTTATCCGGATCATGTTCGATATCCTGCGGTCCGCCGTACTTTCCTTGCGAGATCTCAGTCAGGTTGTGTTTGTATAGCGTCTTCTTCGCCTTTGGATCCCAGAGCATGATGTAATTTGTACCGCTGATATCTTGGCCGTTAGTGTTGAATGCTGCCCCTGCATCGACGACGATGGAGAGTAAGTCGGTCCGATGGTTGTATTGGACACCTCCGAGATGGAATTCTGGGTTATGTGAGATGCCTTCGAATTCGACGACTTTCAGCTGGCCTTGGTATGGGTTGTAGATCCCCAGCGACGAGTTCCAGAGAATGCCGACATAGAAGATGCAGTTGTTGAAGTCGAAGTCGCCATTCTCAGGGTATAGCTGATAAGCGTGGATGGTAAAGTTGCCGCTGAACGGTGGGCAGTCGTTGTTACCGACTCTCGATGGAGGTCTATCTGGCCTCGCGAGAGTGTTGAATGGTAGGATCGCACTCGAAAGCAAAGACAGAAGTCGATGTGAACGCATGTTCAAATTGAAGTCCTCAGAAGGAAATTGACTTGCCCCTGCTAGTGCGAGTGCCGACAGTGTGAGCTCTCGTAAAGGTTGTTTGCGTCGTATCGTAGTCGTGAATAATGTTCTCAAGAGACTGACGACGGTATCTAGATGTTGGACGACCCGACGGTTAAATAGAGCCCTTCCAAGACGGAAACATCCCGTCATGCAGGTACTACATCCTACGGCCTTGGGCGTACGCTTACTCGCAGAAGTATTGTCTCGTAAGCCTCGCTTACGAAAGCCCCTCCTCAACTGCGGCCGTGCACACGCATTACAGATCAGAACACCTGGCGGAGGTGCCAAGGGCGTGGCGCAGCAGGAGATTATGGGCGGCAGACCGTTCCTTCCGTGCCCATCTAGGACACCACAATCTTACTTTCCTGTCAATCTCACAGAGGGCGTACTGCGCAATAGACATCGTTCAATCGCTAAACGCCGACATGGCGATGCATATGCTACAAACATTCAAAATCGTTCAAAGCAGCGTAGTGGCGCCGAGGTGGAACTAGCCGAACTTCCGCCTCCCACTTCGCGGGTATAGGACAAGATGTGGTTATGCGTGATTCCTTGGTATCACAGGGACGGGATTGAGAATATCAAATGTGAGTTTTTCGTGGCGTAAATGTGTTCGGGTGCTCGTCAGATCAGGGGTGCCCAGATATCCCAAGCCGCGGCTTCCTCAAAGCGGCTAGCTGGCCAGCAAAGGTTTGATCTGATAAGATTTTTCCGCCCGATGCCGTCTCCGATTGTCTTCCATTCCGCTTCCTCTGCCCTCTTGCTTCATGCGCTTCCCTATCTCGCTCGTATTTTTCTCATTGGGAATCTGCCATGGAGCGATAGCATTGAAGAGCGGCAAACACTGCTTGAGTGCCTGCGAGCTGAACCTCAACTACGTCACCTTCAACGACGCGGATGCGAAGGTATCCTTCAAGGTCAAGGCATGCCAGAGCAGGCTGCGGGCGGCGTCGCTTTACCTATGCTTCGCCGAGTACTGCACGCAGGATGGCCGCGACGAATGGCTGCGGGAGGAAAACACGGGCTGCCAACGTCTTGCCAACCTGACGTTACCACCTTTTGACATTGTCTCTAACTATACGCCCGAAGATGTCGCACGTGTCAGGAGGTTGCCAGCAGATAGAGGCTCGAGTGGTATCATATTGAATGAGGTTGTGATTCCAGATGCAAATTTCTTCGATCGAGCTTTTCAGACACTGGTGAGTCTCGGCGCCTCCACCAGTTGCTTGGATTTCTAAATCTAACACGCGCTCCAGGTTGCAGCATACTTCGAGGTCGATATACATGTGACATATGGGTAAGACGAATACGATAGCAAGTGGTTCGCGCTTACACTCTACACCAGCATCGCCATGTACTACTTTTGGGTCACCGTCATCGCTATCGGCGTCGGCACGCGCTTCACCGCTCTCATTCGACGTGTTCAGCGCCAAGAGTGGAGTCCGATCCCGGAGGATGATTTTGAGCTTGACCAATATCGCGACACCAAACATGCTCCGATGTTGAGTTCTTCGTATACCCTCCTCAAGAGGTACATCATCTTCCCAGCAACCTTCGGTTACCGCTGCTCGCAGAATGTCGGCTGGTGCACAATTCCCCCACGGATCCAGGCACTGACTATCGCTACCTTCGTCGTGCTCAACACCGTTCTGTGTTCTGTGAGCTACCCTGTTGTGCATGGAAATTTGTACTGGCCGAAGACATCCGACCAACTTTGGCGCTATGTCTCCGATCGGACTGGCGTGATATCCTTGATGAACTTTCCTCTCGTCTGGCTCTTTGGTACGCGCAACAACGTATTGATGTGGCTCACCGGTTGGGGATTTGGCACTTTCAATAACTTTCATCGATGGGTTGCAAGGGTCGCTACGGCGCAAGCTATGGTTCACTCGGTCGGATATACGGTTATGATCATGCAGAGTAGGTTGCTCTCCTCTCCTGGACCATTATGGCTGACCCTGGTAGGAGGCGGTTGGAACCATATGTGGAAATATCTACAGAAGCATTACTTTTGGAACGGGGAATTAGTATGGACTTAGTCGCATGGAAAGTGAATGAAGCTGACATGTAGGACAGGCTACCATCGGCATGTGCGCAATACTCGGCTTCTCCGTTTATGGTCTTCGCCGTAGTCATTACGAGATCTTCCTGGTTACGCACATCATTTTCTCGATTGTTGTATTGATAACGATGTTTTAGTGAGTCTCACTTCTCTCCTAATCTATTGCGACGTCTGACCTTGAGCCTTAGCCATGTGGAGATCTTTGTTGATGGCGAATGGAATATCTTCATCTACCTAAGCGTTCTCCTGTGGGCAGTCGATCGCTTCGTTCGAACTTTGCGCACCCTAGCATTCAATTGGAAATTCTGGAATACCCGAGGCTTCGCATCGTATGACATCGCCACGAATCTCATACGTCTTGAGATACCCTGTTCTCAAAGCATGTTGAAGACCAAGCCCGGCAATTACTACTACCTCTACCTATTGAATGATGCACTTTTCGTTCACCAGAATCATCCGTTCACGCTCGCCTACGTCAATGACGCCAAGGCTGATTCTTATTGGCGTTCACCCTCTCGCCCTGATATCCAGCGAACGCCCTCATACTCATCTATCGAGTCCGACTCACTGCTGTACTCGTCTCAAGCACCTCCAGTATCTTCGTTAGTCTTCCTCATCAGACCTTACGATGGCTTCACATCGCGGCTTAAGAAGCTTGCTTCCTTGACTCGTCGGCGGAGATCGCTCCGCGTACTGGTCGAGGGACCCTACGGCGACACAATTCCTCTTCATAATTTCTCAAATATCGCCTTTGTTGTTGGTGGAACCGGCATTGCTGTCCCACTTTCCTATCTCTCCCGACTTTTGTCCGAAGGCTCAAAAGCTTGCAACATCCACATTGTCTGGGCAGTCCGCTCTTACGCTCTACTTGCCGACGTCTCACAGCGCGACTTCCGCGGCTTACTGGACGATGAAAGGGTCACACTTACAGCCCACATTACTCAAGACGACGAGTTGAAAGACGACCTGATCGATGGCCTGAAATATGTTGATCGGTTGAAGATTGGAAGGCCGGATGTCGATGCTGCAGTGGAAAAGGCGGCAAAGGAGGCTGGATCAAGAGGCTTGGCTATCGTCGCTTGCGGACCAAGCACTATGGCTGATGATGCAAGAAGAGCGACCGTGCGAGCACTGGCTGACGGCCATAGAAGCATTGAATACTTCGAGGAGAGCTTTAAGTGGTAAGACGACCATGCAATGGAGTTTCGCCGAGGCAGCTGAAGGATCTATAGGATCTGGTCGGTCAGAGCGACCAACGGCCTATTGATATTCTACTCAGAGGCCTGTAAATTAATGCAAACCCCTCCGCTAAGTAAAAGTTATCCCCCAGCTCGCTTCTAAGACCTCTTCTTTTTTATGTAAAGCGCTATCGTATGGGTCTCACTGTGTCCTAATCACCTTGGGAAGGAGTTGGGTAAGATGAAGTTCCCCGCAAAGTTTGGCCCCCAACTACCAAAAAGCCCCCCTGTCTCATAGTACTCGGTAAGACGGACGCCGGGGACCATGCCACACGTGGCCTAGATGCATCGGCTATCATCCCGATCGGGATCGAGATGCGCCAGTTCAGGGAGGTAACATAACAGCATCCTAGTTAGGGCCATACACGGTTGCAACGAAAGGATTAAGGTGTGGAAGGCAAGCCACTACGGGAGGATCGGGAGATGAGCGATGTTTCCAAACACGAGCATCGTTATGCAGCCCGGTGTAGATCGCTCTATCAACCTATGCGACCCGATATAGGGAGGTGTTGAAGCCTAGAGCCCAAAAATGGTATAAATACTCAGCGCAGTAGGCCCCCAGTTCCCTATTTGCTCAACAGCCTCACTCGCATCAATTGCTTCTTCTCCAGATTTGATCTCTTGATCGAGACTCTCTTTCAAAATGCGATCCTTTGTAGCAGCCTCGTTCCTTTTACCACTCCTCGCGTCTGCGCAGAAGTCGGTTATGAATGCAGACCTCGACTTCCTCGACTCCTCGGCTGCCAACAAGCCTCCTCTTGCTGCTTATACGCTCAGCAGATGGGCCGCAGGAACCTATCCATCAGGCTGCGTCTCCACTGCTCGTTCTCAGAGGGCCTCTGACGACCCGCGCCCGAACTGCGCCATCTCTGCCCTTGAAGTCTATGACATTGCATACACCGAGTGCCCAAGCACTCCATGGACCGTCTGCCGCTGTGCCGATGCCGAGCTCACCGCGAACCAGATGGCCGACTCATTCTCCCGTGTCCCAGCTGCTGTGCGGAGCAAAGTTGTGCACTTCATGGCCGTCAGCGGTGGCCGTCCCAATAATGTCGTCGTGAAGGGCGCCGGCTCCAACGACGACCGCATCACTTTCGTCGGCCCTTTGCAGGACGCCGTCTTCGCACACGAGTCTTTCCATTCCGTCGACCAGGGTTTCCACGACACCGCTACCTTCCAGAACGCATACAACGCCGACTCCTGCGTGCCGGACAACTACGCCAACGCTTCGCCGGCTGAGGACTTTGCGCAGCTCGGTGTCTGGCTTGACTATGATACTAATGGAAGGCCGATCAACCAGTACTTCACGAAGAGCCAGGCTTGCATGCAGAACCAGCTCAATGCTGTGCGGACTTATGCGCAAGGGCTGTACGATTTGACGAAGGGTGGGAGGACGTGCAGCGCGAGAAGGCCGAATGATGCGACTGTGAGTGCGACGAACAGCGCGAAGTTCAAGGCGCTAGATGTGCAGTTGTTGCCGCCTGTTGAGCTGGATTACTTTGAGGTTGTTAACTAGGTTGCACATTATGGCCTGGGAAAATGGATTGTTGAGGGGCACTTCGTGGAAGCTCTTCATGTGTATAGTTGAAGTCTGTTGGAATCGCTGTTGATTCTTCGAGTACATTCTGCTTCTTCGGTATCGATCACGTTCTCATCCCAGCCCTCAGTCCCGCTCTTTGAACAGTATTCCCAGTGGCTTCTTGTCAAAGATGGTATACACTTTCTGATCCTCCCAGTTGTCATCCCTTTCCACGATCTCGAAGTCGAAGTTGTACACCAAGCTAGCGAGGACTAGCTTCATCTCCGCGTACGCAAGACTGCAGCACATACATCAGCATCGAGCCTCTCAATACTATAACAGATGACAACATACTTCTTTCCCAAACAGTTCCTCGGTCCAGCAGAGAAAGGTTCGAACACATCTCTCTTGTCGTTCTCGAATTTCTCGTCTCGATTCTGGAGCCAGCGCTCAGGCAGAAAGGCATCTGGCTTGGTGAAGTTATGAGGCGAGCTATACGCTGTGTAGTGAGGGACACCGACGACGACTCCTCCGGGTACCCATTGGCCACATATGGCAGCTCCCTCTGGAGGAGTACGCCGAGGCAAATCAATGGCAATTGGAGGATAGACCCGCAGGGTTTCTTCGATGACAGCAAGCAAATACGGTAGACGGCTGACTCCTAGCATATTGATACTTTCGCAGCCTGGAAACGTTGTCCGCACCTCGTCCTGCAGCTTCTTCAGAACATGAGGATTCTGTGTGAGATGGTAGAGGCACCCACTGAGTGTCGTCGCAGTCGTTTCAGCCCCCGCGACGACCAGCGCGAGCATTGTAAGATCAAGCTCTGCCCTCGAGATACCCGTCCCATCTTCTCGAAGATGAGGCAAGATCCTTGTCATGAAGTCCGGTCGCCCTTCGCCTTCTGCTAGTCTCTTGGTGACTCTGTCTCTTCCCTGCTGGACCATCTGAACACGTTTTGGAGCCGCGCGCCGTCTGATGCCTCTTAAGAATGTCTCGGAGAAAGGCAAGTTCTGTAGAGCTAGAAGCAACGGGCCAGCCTTGAATGAATAGCGAAGCAACCCAAGCCATGCATGCGCTCGACGTTCCTCAAGGTTGTGGAAGGACTCGTGGAAGCATAAATCGCCGATGATGTCGAAGGTTGTGTACTCAAAGTATGCCACCATATCTATGGCACGATTTTGCCGCGCATAATCTCGCACAATTGCCACGAGCATGTCGACGTAAGTCTTTAGCAACGGCTCTTGTTCCATCAGCGCTTTGCTCGAGAACGCATGGCTCAGCATCTTCCGCTGCCTTGCATGAGCATCGTCTGGGGCGGTCATGATACTGTACGCGCCATGCGATGGCCTCTGACCAGCGACCTTCTGGAATTGAGGTCGGCCTTGTTTGTGCATGTAGATATCTTTCCAGGCAGTTTCGACGATGAAGGAGAGGCGATTTGGTGAGACGCGGACAATGTCGCCATATTCGGCGTGCAGGAATTCGGTTAGGCGATGCGTTTCACCACGTAGACTAAAGTATATCCAGTACCATATCGTTGCGCGACCCAGGAGGGGGCCTGGACAGTGTCGTAGTGGGTGGAAGAAAATGTTGTAGGCGATGATCGCTAAAGTGTATAAGCATAGCTGCGAAGATCAAGCGTCAGCTGAGGGCAAAAGGCATACAAAAGAGGAAGATTTGACATACTGGAGCAACTATTGCACTAGCGACATAGAAGGATGGGTGTGCGGCCATGTCTTGGCGAGTGATAGGTAGTAGTTGAAATGGCGCCATCTCTGGGTCTGCGTGCCTAAATGGCAACAAAGCGGCGTACTCACTCTACTGCATAGAAGAATGATTTTGAATCTGCTCCCGTATAATTTATGTTAGACGTAGAAAAGTTTCTTTGTGTGGGGGAATCAAGAGAGCCAAGAGGTGGGCCTCATATACAGATGTAGGGGCGTGTAAATAACGGCGCGGGGGTTACGAAAACTCCGGTTTCAAGTCGCCCAAAGCATGCCTGCTCTGCGAAGCGACATCGATCGTCCAATCACAACACCAAAAGCTGGGCGCAAAATCCATAGCGCCAGGCAACAATTTGAATCGTTCCACTTCTCGTGCTATGAACATATTTCATCGACAAATTCGAAGGATTCGCACTCCACATTTCGCGATAGCTCAAATGCGCATTTCGATGGGCAATATTCGCGGACAACCGGTTTGCGATAAAGCGCCGAAGAACTTGTGCTACTGTATAGTGGAAGCGACTGCGATGGCTAGCCTAAAGCTATCCGCCTTGCAAAGACGTCCATCGTTCACCTCTTAAGCACGTCATCTGCCGCCACATAACTCTGTGATCGCCCAGTTCACTTTAAGTCCCACACCTAAGTACATTCACTCGTTTGGCGGCGGGTATGGCGATGTGTCGAACACCAGTCCGGACGAGCACGTGAGATATGACTCAGGCATCAATGTGTCATTCTCTTTGTACAGGGGTACGGGAGGTTGCCTTTCTCTATAGACACTTGAGACTTCTTGGGATGATATGCTTCGTCCTTCAAATCCCGTTCATTTAGTGTCGATCTGTCGTCACCTCCAGGTTCGGGAGGCACTGGCTTTGATAACTTGACGACAAGTTCCATGATCTTGTCTGATCGCTTCGCACTTTGTTTCAATCGGTCTCCAGCTTTAGGATCAGGGCGAAGGCTCCTCCACTGAAGGTTCCCACAGATCCATACGCAGAACTCTCGGCGACACATCATCTACTGTATACAATGTATGTACTCTCAAAAGTCCTGTGTAGGACACATCTTCTAGTGGTCCTCCACTCTTGCTCTTTACCCGTGTACTATATCGCGAATCGTCTCATAACTCCTGTTGTATGTAAAGACTGCCCCAATACTGTGTTCACCCACACCTGGCTAAGTCAGGAGTGGGAAAACATCTGGTAGGCTTCTTGCTAGAGATATTGTCGTCAGAATGATTCAAAAGCTCGAAACGGTTCTTTAGATTGACTCAGAAAGAGCTCTTCTGCGTCGTGTTGTGATGGCTATTCGATTTCGCGTGCGACTTCGTACCACGTCTTGTGGTCGCCACAGGCACTCTCTCCAATGTCCACCGAAGCAGGGGGCGCATGGCTAGAAGGCAGCCCGCGATAAAATAAAGACCCGTATTGGCAATTGTGATGGAAATGAGCTTGGACGCTGTCCACGTAGGGTCGGTTGCAAAGTCGATTGTGCAAAAGAAGACAAACCATATAATGGCAGTCACGAGCCCACTGTGCATCATTCAGCGCGATTGCCACACTCTGGATGATTCGTACTTACATGCTCCCAGTTATAAAGGTCACAGCAAGCCCAATCTTGACCTTCATCGGCGCTTTCATCTTTACAATGGTTGGTATGGGAACCACAAGCAGAACAACATCCGTTACTATATTTGCCATGACGCCCCCAAGAAGCCATGCAGTGATATTGATGCACCTGCCACCAGGTAGATTCTTGTTCCACGCATATGCCATCGGCCGGCAGGCGAAGAACCCGACCAGTTCGTTGACAACGCAGTTGAGAATAATGACGGCCATCCATAGCTTGCAGATCATGCGCTCAATCTTGCTTACAGAATCGAAAATGCGAAGGTACGTAAAAAGTATAGCAATTTTCGGGAATGAAGCCGACATGAAGCCCAAAAAAGGGTAGGCATACATGAATTTGGCCCAAATGATGAGTTTGTGCGAATCGTCCAATGCGACGCGAGCAGCATGATACCCGACGCCACCATCTTTGACATCGGCTGTCTAGCGTCAGCAAATGATAGTTTCCTACATCGTAAGCGGGTAATACCAAGACTCGTCGCAATTATCGCAGTTAAAACGGCGGCAGATGCAACCATGAATCCATCATCCCAGCCCCAAGGAACCTTGGCCAGATGTCTCGACCAGAATCTCAGCCCGAGAAATAAACATTGTAAGATTAGGAAAACTATGGAGTAGGCGATAACGGTGTGCCCATTGTACTCTTCGAGATAGCCCGGTGGAAATGATTGTTGAAAGGTGCTATGTTCCGACATGATGCCTTGCTACGGTCGATGAGGTGTGGAGCGTTTAAGTAGTCGGGTAATGGTAGATGATCTGAGAAGGAAGCTTTGGAGTAATGGGCGCAGTTAAGAACATGTTGTGGGGGCCGACCTTGAACCTCAAGGCAAGGCATCTCATCGGAGTCCGATGCGTCGCGGCATCACACTGTTCTTGGACATCATTGATCTGAGCCTACATTTGGGTTATAGAGCGCTCTTGATTTGAGAGTAAACAGGCTTTTCTAGGCATTTCACATCCCGGAAACATCTGGCTGATTGGTTGATACCGATCTCCGTGAGATGCGCTGTACTTCGTACTATACCCGATCTGTGTGGCGGAAGCATTTTACCCGGGCGTTTCGACCCCTCATATGTAAGGCCAGCAACCTCAACCTGAACGCAAACGCCTGTGACGTAACTATACACTTTGTCAAGGCACCTTCCTGCAATGTTCAAATTGCCGTGAAACGAACCTGGATGGGATATGAGCAGAATTTGAAATCTGTCGTATCTTTACTACTGCTTTAAGATTCCTTGGGACTCATCAATAGTCTGACAACTTCTAGTTGGCTCAATCTAGCGCCAGATCATTCTTTTGCTCCTTCAGAATAAAGCCAGAACGACTTGCTCAAGGTATACGACACTAGAGTACTTAGTCTTTCTCATCGGCTTGTCATCTTCCAAGCAGCATACTAACCCACGTCTAGAATAGCTTCAAACCTCCGTTGCACGACCCAGTATCTGAATCAGTAGGCTATGAGCTTACCGAAGAGGCATTGTGTAACACTAGTGTCTACAAGTTTGCTAGCACGTATACATGTTTAACCCTCTAGCCTTTTCATTGCGGGTATGTTGGTGTCTTTCACGAGAAACAGTTTTGAATCATACAGCTTGCCAAAAGTGGACTCGTGTGCTAGAGGTGGTTGAGGGGCATACTAGATGCAACAGAAAACAGGACATATGGTCACCGGAGAAACGTGACCTGAGTGCTACAGGCGAGTAAACGCGAAAGTACTTGAGGACTAAGATCTCACATCGGTGTAGCCTAGCTATTGAAGAGGATGGAAAGAACTAACCAGGTACGCTGAAGCATGATCAGAAGCCTAGTTGCAGTTCCCAGCACGGTTATGACACAACTGCACCTTACAAAAGCCTACTCCCACTTCACCTAACTCAGCCTCAAGACGCGCATGTATGATTGTGCGACGTTGTTCATGCTAGTGTTACTCACAGGTCCCCGCAAGTCCCGAAGCTTCAGACTGGAACTTCGAGGAGACCCAAGAACAGATCACTAATATGACAAGACTTATGAGAAATGAGGTAAGAGTTTGCCCACCCAACCCAACTCTGCGAGTCTCTGGACTTTTGAAATCGGTTTCAAATGTCCTATGAGCGTCTAGTCCACTCATGATATCTTTCGGTGACAGCTCGCGTTGATTGTTCGCAGCAATGGAACATGCCATGCGCATGATGTTCTTGATCTGGCGACCGTTGACATCATATGCTGCCACCCTTCTCAAGAACCTGTCGTTGAGCCAAGAGGGTGGATCTTTTTGTTGGTCGTTGGCAATGAAAACTCTCCATATACTGCGCCTTGCAGAAGCAGAAAGTTTCGGGTAATAGAGCGAAAGGTGTATTCGCGACTTGAAAGCCGTGTCAATCGATTCGATGCGATTCGTTGTGAGGAACATGATTCCTTCGAAATACTCCAGGACCCGAAGTAGTACTTTGGTTGTGTTAGCCGAAGACACGCAACTGTGAAAAGTGCATACCGGAAACCAGCTCATTGCGGTTGAGATCTCGACTATTTCTTTGCTCCATAAAGACGTCTGCTTCATCAACGAGTACTAATGCATTCCACTTAGACGCTAATGCAAGAGTTCTTGTCAATTCCAGCTCAACGTTGTGGCTCTGCGTGCCTAAATCTCCGCAACCCAGTGTGTAGAGTGGCCTTTGGGTCAGTTCTGCGATACTCTCTGTCCGCTCGTTGTTAGCTACTATCATACGGGCGCTTCGCAGTTGCTTGAATCCCTACCTGCAGTTAGAGTTTTTCCAACGCCGGGCTCCCCATGCAGCAGAAAAATCAGGCCTTTTCCCTTGCCTTTGATAAAGTCATCGAACCCTGATGGTTTGCCCTGGAGTTCCTTCACAACAGAACCAATGAGCTCTTTCTGGTGTAGCGGAATGACCAGATTATCGAAAGCGGCACTGCTGAACTGGATAGGCGCAATGCAGCGGACTTTGAAGTAGCACCATCGCTTCGTGACCAAGAAGAAGCCTGGTACCTTGTGCGAGCAAAGTAACAAATCATCCTCTACAAGGTTTCTGTGCTCATTGCGAGCGCAATCGATTACTTCAGCTCCAGCAATAAAATCTGACATCCCTGGAGCAATATTCAGATTCCATTCTCTGCAGTCCACAATCACTCTGCCATGCGCCTGCATCTGCTTAGTTGCCCAAATCTCCGAGATAATGGTTGGCTTAATGAACTTACAGGGGCAATCTCGAATTCGGGCTCATCTGCATCCTGTACTTCCTTCAGTAGCTCGGCCACTCCGTCGTAGAAACAATAATGGACACCAAGTAAGGAGAGATATACCTTCCCGCGGGCTACAACGTCGCTGCGAATGCGGTCTACCTCTTCATGGTAGATAAGAGGGAAAATGTCGAGATTTCTCAATGGTCGGTACCCATCGTATTTTTCAATCGTTGCGTATGTTCGAGTGTACCCAAAGTTATCTCCATCGCACTGGATGATCTCTGCGAAAAGGGACCAGTATTCTCGATAGTACTGTCCATCGAGGTGGTAACGAACCGGAGACATGCTTCTCAATCGACATATCCTGTCTTCGCCATCAATCTTCTCATAGAGCAGATCTCCGGGTCGAAATGCCATCCATAGATGGTCATACTCCAGGCCCGGCCCATTTGCGTTGCCATCCAGCAGCAGATCGTAACTGGAAATCTCTTTGCGCAATGCCCTAGCCATGTATCTGAGCAGGAAGTCAACATGTTCCTCAATGTTCTCGTTCTTAGACGCTTGGGCGAAGGCGAGAAGTTCATGTCGGTAATGGAACAGGCATCGAGGTGGTCCAGGGATCACAAAATTACTAGTGGAGTCAAAGCTGACGTCAGGATAGGATTTGATGACCTTTCGTAGTGCGGTCCGCATGTACGGAGATCTAATTTCGAGGGTCGTTCTCTCTAGTGATCTGGCAATGTTGTAATGACGTATCAGAATTAGCGCGGCATCCGGGCTTCGCTTCGGCTCCAGTGCTAGTTGATCCATCGTGCCAACCTGAAGAACTACAGGCTCGCCTTTGCTGTTGAATCGTGTTTCATAGACGTGTAGCTCGCAGATTTCCCCCTCTCCGTTATCGTCCGCGGTTGGTTCGTCAAGGCCAGCCAAAGTGTCTGTGATCTCGGTTGATGAAGCAACCGACCGTTTGCCCACATCTTCATCCTCCTGAGACTCATGGGAAAGTGTGACATCTTCAATACCATACTGAGGGTCATCCGAACAGAACAAGCGAATCTCAGCCATGGTGAGGTACTCTGATGAGCATTGCTCTTGCACGTCCTGGCATTCAGACTCCTCAGCCTTGTTGAACACAGTGATCTCGGGTGCCTGACAAGGCTCCATTGTCGCTGATAGGTCGGAGATAATGCGATATGAAATACGCACTATGGAAAGATCAGGAAGCAATACGCAATTTTATACCGAAGACAGACTGCGACGGGATTCACAACGGACAAAACTTCTCAGATTGAAGCTAATTGGAGCATGCAAAAGTTCCAAAGTGCACCTTGGCGAGCTGAAGTGAGACGTGGGACATCGCCCAATCGCTAACTGATAACGGGAGCCATGGCGCATGCGTCGCACACACCCTCCGCCGTGTAACCGTCCAACACGAGGATGAGGCACAGCCGGGCGCAGATTTATCACACTCCGCTAGGCATCATGCCGCATTGAATCCAGATTGATGACCTCTCCCAAGGCGTGGAAAGGTGCTTCACGCATCGATTCCTGCAGCCATCGCTCCATCGCCGGAGTCACCCCTGTCCCGCTCCCATTTGTTTCCGCGCTCCTCGTTGCAGGTGACGGAGATGGAGCCCAATCCCGTGGGACTTTTGTGTACTGTGACGATGCCTCGATATGGCGATCGCGAATCTGAACCTGGAATCCTTCATGCTACGCGGTTTACTGTTAGAGACCAAACGAAAGGATTGAACTGAGAACCTCTATTGGGAACACAAACATTTTTCAAAGCGGCTTGTGTTTTCGAGGGCTTTGTCGTTGATTGCGACGCCATAGTGCCTGATGAGTAGCAAAGAGGATTATTGAGAACAACAATTAACGTACGTGCAGTAAGAAGCTGCGATTGTAATACTTCGATTCTCTTACCTGGATGCTTCTTATATAGGGAGGAATTAGGTTCGTACCTTCTGCGAACTTTTGCACATATCGTGATGTTGAGGTGTTGACCACTTCGACAGTGTGCTTCATTCTGGACTTTTGGAACCTTTTGCTATACCAGCAGCGTTCGTCGTCTCTCATTGGTAGGCGGGTCTTACTTCGTCTCGAGCGCGTCCGCCGAGCCGCGGTCAGGGACTGAAGCGCATTTAGGCCGTCCAAGGAAACCCTGCCAAACGTGCATCCTAAACTTGTCTTACCGCCAGAGTGCCAGAGCATTAATTGTGTGACCAAGGGTCACGATGATGCCTACGAGGCTGTGGCGTCAGAAGAACTTTTGGGTCCTTTTGTCTAATTTCGGCTACAGCCACTTGCTCTCCCGGCACTGGACGCGCAGGCTACAAAGGCGGTGTTCACCGGAGCAGGGGACATATTGTTCCTCGATGGTGATTGGCAACCCGCAGCCGATCGGTGGAGGGATGCATAATTGTGGAACTCAGTGCATCTGCAGCCACACTCCTGCGACAAGGCCGGTCAGCCAGTGCTTTGTAGAAGGCTGACGGCGGGAACCTTTTGCGAACTTTTGAGGGTGTCACCCCACAATTCGAGCACAATCCGTCATAGGAGTTAATAAGTCTTCTTTTTGCAAATCAAGTCAGCCTACGACATTCTCAACCTTCTTTTTTTACCAACTCTACGATTCAGCAATATCTCTATACACACCTCGCGCTTGTAGTTCCCTTCGTTCAGCCTGGTCCTGCTGTCATGGAACGCTTTCAACTTCCGTCGCTGAGTAATTTCAGTTGGAGCCCAGTCCAGCCAAACAATATGCCCACACCAATCCCGCATGATCCGATCGAGTTTGGAGAGCATCAAGACATGCCCGGCCTGGGGCAGCCGGCGCAAGCTAGCCTCCACGGTATCGCAGCACATGGGTTCAATGCTGAGGGAGGCTTCCAAGATCATCCCATCCAGTCGATCGAGGCTGCTCATGACGCTGTGATGGTTGATCTCGAACCACCACCGATGAGTGGCCCTGCGTTTCAGCGACCAGGGGCTATTGGCGGAGGCTCCCGACGCCCGAGACACGGAGATCTTGACTGGGACGGCAACAGACAGCTCCTTCACAGGCTATATATTCAGGAGGGACACACGCTTACCGAAACAATGAAAATCATGAAAGAGCAACATGATTTTGACGCATCGTGAGTTGTACTGTCTCCTACTATGTTTCGAATTTCGGCTGAAAATGTGCAGAGCTAAATTATACAAAGAGAAGTTCAAATTCTGGCGATGGCAGAAGAATCTTCCGGGAGAAGTTGCTCATTGGATGGTGGATAGGGCGACCTTGCGGGAGGCCGGAGGCAAACAGACAGAGTTCGAATTTGGTGGCCAGAAGTGGAGCATCGAACAGGCTGTCAGTACTGCCAGTCGCACAAAGAAAGCCGTTCAGGCGTGTAAGTACCCTCTGTCCAGTGCTTAGGGATGTTGTAGCTAAATCATCAAGTGGTGCAAACGCCGGCCGGCATGATCGTCGCGACTCCTATCAACCCAAACAATGTGGCGTCTCCAGCTGGAGCCGGACCGCTTAACAATGCCGGTAGCCCTGGAGCCTCCAGTGTGATTTTCATTAGTGCCAACACAGGGTCGGCGAAAAAGCTGCTGCATCTGAACTTCAAGGGTAAGAGCAGGGAAGATCTTGCGGCAGCGCTGCTAGCAGCCCGTGATTATGCTCAAAATGAAGACCCAATCGCCGCAGAGAGTGCATATATCGAGGCGTTGGACGGTCATGAGCACTTGCTGTCTTCGACCAATGAGGCCACGGTCAAGATTGCGTATGAGCTCGCTGATTTCTACACCCGTCAGGATTGCAGGGCAGAGGCTGATGAGATTCTCGAGAACATCACTCAAAAGCACATTTCAGCGCACGGTATTAACGATCGCAAGACCAAACAACATCTCTTGCAAGTCGCAGAGTTGCTGAATAGCTGGAATAGAGGAACTGACGCCCTCGCTTTCCTCAACCACGCTTGGGAAGTTGCAGATGCACAGCAGCGCACTGAGGATGTATCGAAAACAATCGAGGCTGGTACCAGAAAGCGACGCAAAAATGCACAGAAGGCGAACGCTGAGGCATCCGACTCCGAGAGGCTTGGCAAGATCAGTCAGGATATCACCGGGAATCCAACCACGGCACGGATCAACTTCGGTCTAGATGTGGCTCGTCTTCACATTGCAGTAAATGATTCTGCCGTGGAAGCGTTGCTCAAGGCCACCGAGACTCAATGTCTGAGGAACCCAAGAGTGCTAGCTGTGCAGGGTCTGAAGGCACGAGCCGACCTGCTCAAGCATTACCTGAAACAGGAGACAGCCACGGACCATCATGACACTTTCTGGACTGCAGACGACTTACTGACGACCTTTTGGGAGAGCACCACATGGGACCGTGAAACGTTCAAGAGTCATGAAGTGATGGAAGCTTCCCTAGAGCTAGGCGCTGGCGTGTTGAGGGCGAGTCTGTTTACTAAAGCGAAATGGATCTTCCGTGAGATCGACAGGAAAGCATCGGATGTCTTTGGATCAGATGACGAGCGAACGATATGGATTTTCATTTCGATCGGCCTTATCTATCAAAGATATCGGATGTGGAGCGAGGCACGCCCCTGGTTCGAGCAAGCCTACGCAGCAGCTGACTCCGCATGGGGCGACAGCGACGGCGTAACACGCGCGCTTGAGAAATCTTTGGAGAAGCGCCATTTCTCGTATCTCAATGATGAGACGCGTCCTTTCCAATCTGTCTTTGGGGTCACCGGCATCACGATCCGACCAACGAGGCTGCATCTAGAGTGATGGACGGTGAACCTCTACAATGCGCATGGCAAAATTGATCGATAATATTATTTGTTGTTTGGGGTTTGCATAGCTGCAGTAGTCATTTTAGATTTGCCAGAACTCCCTCTTCCTGAACTCGCTTCCAAACCCTCTCTTGTGGAACTTGTTCATCTTGACAACGAACGGCCCACGGTCAATCGTATTGACAACAATGAAGCCACTAGGAAACGTATAATGACTCCAAGTGCCAGAATCCCAAACTGCCTGACCTCCGCCCTCGAGGTTGTCATCTTCAGGATACACATCGAAGTAAGCAATCTCCTTGACGGACTTCCCTGAAGGATCCTTAGGAATGGTGGACACGTCAAGGATGCGAAGACCGGCTTGGTAGTTTGACTGGTAGTCCAGACCGTTGTAGATGAATTGATTGTGATCAACGGACCTGACGGAGGACTTGTAGTAGCCTGTATTGACCGGCTTCTCAAGATTGATGATGTCGAAGATGTACGTCACAGGGAAACCGTCAATGGCGGGCGAGTCGGGAGCAGTGCGATTGGGATCGAGTTCGCCCTCGTCAAGTTCGTCATCGAGAACGAGATGTGTCTGCCAGTTAGGATTGATGATCCAACCTTGATGCGTGTACGACGCTCCCTTGTACGGCGTGCGCGAAATGATGGACGCTGCGTTGGGTCCGTTCTTGTTCGTGACGTCGTAAATGGTGAGCGTGTCTTCGTTGTAGCCGTAGCAAATGTCGCGGCCATAGTACTTCTTATGTGGGCCACGGTAGACAATGCATTGTGCGTCATGCACGTAGCCATCTTGCGGTGCGCAGCCTGGGGAGTAGGGCTTGGCTGGGTTGTTCATGTTGATGAAGATCAGGCCTCCAGCACAGGAGCTGTTTCGCGGTGCCGCACCGACAGCGACAGCATAGCCTTTCTCTTCGTTCACAACGACGTTGTGGGAACGACCGATGGGCAGGTCTGAGCTTAGTATCAGCAAATTGCCATCTTAGGGACATGGCGGAGTTCGGTACGTACCCGTAAATAGACCCGTCAAATCGGTCGTGGTGCTGAACACCTTTGGTTTCTTGGGGTCCACTTTGAGCAACTTCTTCATATCGAAGATCTGGACACCGTGGTCGACAGCTTCAGAACCAACGATCAGATAGTCACCCAGAGTCTTGATCTCACGCCAAATGACGGGCACTGATTGCTGAGGTAGACGACCAAGATATACTAGCTTGCCTTGCTTCGTTACCTCAGCGAAGGCGGTACCGTCTGTCTGGCCGATGGCGATGAACTCACGACTCTTGTGAGTCCAGCCCCAGGAGCCAGATCCTTCGGCGTCAATGTTACTGCCAAGTTCTTCGTGCGTCTTGAAGTCGTACATGTCCTTCAACTGGTTAGTGGGAGCTGAAGCATGGGGTAGCTGACGTGCATACGATGTTCTTGCATTTGTACGTCTGGCTAGCGTCGCCTTTCACAGCTTCTGCTTTGCCATTGATGCACTTGATAACATCGTTGTCCTTGCGCTTTTTTTGAAAGCCGTTCCACCTCTTGCTGTCGTACTCGCCGGCTGCTTTGTGCTTTGCCCAGGCCGCCTACGATTTGTCAGTTGATACTCATTGCGATAAAAGTGTGATTGCGACGTACTTCTTTTGCAGCCATCATGTTGTCCATGACCACGCCAGAGTCATACTCCTCCTTAGTGTACATGGCAGCATTAGCCAGTGGCAGCATCGCTATCGCAATCGTAGTGAACTTCATCCTGGCGAAAACGATTGGGAAAGATGCCGTGGAGCGCTCAACGAGATCATTCAGCGGCTGCCATTTCTTATAAATGCTTCGCTCGAAGACGCTGTCGTGTTTGCCATCCGGTCTTAGACGGTCCACAGCATTGGCACCCAGAACTCAATGTTGCGATACCTTCCTATCACAGCTTCGTTCGCTGAGCGCGCCGTATTCGAAGATATCTAAGGTAGCTATAGCACACGACATAGTCTGGGCATTGCTTGGGAGGGTCATCGTCGCGTCCATTAGTCGCGGAATGTCGAGCTTCGAGAGTGCTTGGCTTGACAGTTCACCCGCACGTCAAGCAGAGCGGAAGTCTGGGCAGGAACGATATGAGAAGGCAGCTGTGGTAGCGGACAACGGCTTCTAGGCATTTGATAGTGGAACTCTTGATAACGCGGAAGGTTCGCTCAAAGAGGAAGGTGGACTCGTCGCCAAGCATTCCCCATACCTGTATGATTGTTCGAATACCGGGAACCGGCAGCTCCTTTGAACCGGATCAAACTTGGCGACGAATCGCAAGTTCTCTCATCGTAATCAGGTGCCGCTGTGGTCTTAGCGAAATCGATTCTCCAAGGGTCAGGTGTATGTTCCGTCCGCCAAGTAAGATGACAGATGTCTCTATCGACATTGAAATTCGTCGACGTCCTCCAAAGTTGCGATGTCCTCGGAGCCTACTGCGAGCAGCTTTACTGGTGGCTGATGATCTTTCATTACGCCGAGGTATATTGCGATCTCTGCATCTATACTCAAATTGCACACGCGATTCGACCTTAGAAAGCTCTGTTTGCGATACGTTCGTAAAGGAACATTTTAACGAGGCCGGTACACTGATTAATCTTCAAATTCCGTGAGTTAAAAGCTAGCTTCATCGGTCTTAAATTGGAAGGAGCCTGAAAGGGTTGAGAACTATCACAGCAACGAGCTGTTTGGGACCGGCCAGCGCTGAACGAAGCATTCCCAGACGCGATCAATGATGTTCATCTAAGCTTTCGGGGTCGTTGAAGCTGCCTAGATAACTTGCTCACGAAGGTTGAAATAAGCTCCGGGTCACCGCTCTGATGGAAACTTGCTCATTTGTCTGGTGCCAGGAACCAGGTAAAGAGGGCAACCCACTTTGCCCAAATTGTTGAAGGATTCCGTTGGGGTGTTTACTGCTCATCCCGATCATCTCAATGCTTGCTCTTCAACTCTCTACTTCTTCCTCTTCCTTCTTGACCTGCAATAGCCACGAACAGGGGTTTATTCTCTTATGTGAACTCAGCTCAAAGTCGCAGGCTCAAGCGGTTGGCGATCCCCTGGCTTTGATATACCACTGTTAAATAGTGCTACCGTAATGCGACGATACGCCCATTGAGAACGTCGTGCGTCGACATCAAAAGCTGGGTTGGAGATGCGTTCGAAACCTCCGACGGCATCGAGGTTTCTTGAATTGAAGGCGCTGACGTTTCACCTCGGTATACCTAATCCGGAAGCGCTTCCGGCACCTCTTGCTCTGGCTCATCCATCACTCAGCGGCACGAAACTGCTTCTCATCATGAATTGTCAAATTCGAGCACAAATGAAACTGGGAGATTTCGCGATTCCATCGGGAGAGATGACTTGGGCTGTGGAGCGAGTCATGTTGCGCCTGCCGCCTCTCAAGCTGTCGTCGCCTACGTGGCTGAGCGGCACTTGGGTGGGCTGAAGCTGCAGCTGAGACTCAGCCTTTGCCGCCTCCAGCCTTCTTTCGCACACTTGTCGCACATCAGACCCTGATGAACAATCGCAAAGCGCAAACTCCGGCAGAATCATATCGTCTAACACGACATGGACCCGCTCAGTATTACCGCAAGTGTTGTCAAGATATCGGCTGGGTGCATCACAGCTGGGAAGTTCTTCGTCGAGATTCGTGCCGCCTGGAAGCGCGCACCGATTACCTTGGACTCGTTAGGAACGGAGCTTAAGACTATTGCAGCATCGTTATCGCAAGTTCAGTCGATCCTGCTTCGCGACTATGGCTCTACGGATGATATCTTCAACGACAAGCCAGAGGTCAGAGATGTGTTTGATGAGACTTTGACGGCGTGCATGGTCATTGTGTCGTGCCTCGAGGGCATCGTCAATAAGATCAAAAGAGGCATACTGGGAGCCGAGAGGAATACATGGAAGAGTCAGTTCAGGACAGTATGGAACGAGAACGAGATTCGAGAGCTGCGCACGCAGATACACAACCAGCAGACCGCTATCACCTTGCTGCTTAGCCTTCTGCAAACGTTAGTGTTTAGAGCTTGAATCAGACGCATGGCTTGTTACTAACGACCTGCAGTGACTCTGTGACTTCTATTCACCAATCAATTCTTCGCAACGAGACATTGCTGCAACAGATTGCCGCGGACACCAGACGCTTGCGGCGTATCCACTCGGTAGACGTCGCTGAATCAATCTTTGATGATGCCAGTTCTCGCGATGACGTCTCGATCATCGTTCAGGAAACTGGAGATGAAAGGACTGACGATGATGGAACTGGAGATTTCGAAGCAATCTTGTTAAGCTCATCGGCTTACACGAAATTGTTGACCAATGCCATGATGACTACACGAGATGAGCAGTCCGCAGAAGCAACTCTGATTGATGCGAAACCCAAGGAAGCTCTTCACGATCGCGACACCAAGCGGCGGACCATGCACTCTAAAGTCGGGCCAGGTGCTGAGCAGGGGAATGACGTCTCGAAAGCCTTTAACGTCAATTCGACAGCGTTTCAACCAATAGCCAATGATAGGTCACATCGGCATTACCGCCGTCGCGAGCTGGTAGAAAGATTGTTGTCCATGACACTTGAGTACCAAGTCGTTTCAGGTACTGTCAAAGATGAGGCGATCGAGAAGTTACCTACTAGACAAATCAGGTCCCTTGATTATGTGAAGAGCCGATATTAAGAGTGAACTCGCTATACTTGTAAATTGTGCTGCGTTACAAGAGGAACGGATACAAGAGGGGATCAGGAAGATGGAAGCACGATTCGCACCACCTACCAACAAACATCCTGGATGGGGCGATCAGCTGGATGAGATGTTTGGTTTCAGAGCTACATCTGGCTTAGCTGTAATGGAAGAGCGCAATATACGGGCACGAGAGGATGTGTTCTTGTGCACCAGTTGAATCGTTAGAAGTCAAGACTTACCCAGCTACTTCTTGCATAAATTCAGAACACATGCCCAATTGTGGTTACGTTAACGTTTGACATGAAAATTTCTCACTGCGTGGACAGTATACCTTGTACTTTGACCAATCAGCGTCCGCGATTGAATGCATCGCTATAGACCGCTCGATCGAACAATACTGATTACTATGGCTACCAAATCAACCACCTTCCATTACCAGCTACACCATGCTCGAAAGACCTATTCGCTTCAAGGATCATGAGTGGATGCAAGTGTCAGAAGGAATCGTACTCTATATAAGGAAGACCGAATGTCTTACTCCAGATGAAGCCTCATCGGGCGGACCGTCATACCAATGACGCCGAATATCGATTTGTAAGGCCTGCCTTCATCATTGATGTATGAGAAATGCTTTTTCTGCAATCCCTTCTCGAGTGACTTGGTAACGCCGTCATTGAAACCCCAAGCATTGTACGCGGCAGCATTCGCCCTCTCAAACCATGGTTGCGCCTCGCCCCAGTTTAGAGGCATATAGGTCTGGTATATCAGTCCGATAGAGATCCACATCCAGATTGTTCGCTCATCGTCTATACCAAATATGAAAGTCGTCTTTTTCTCAATCTCACGGAACATCCACCTAGCTTCCTGGTACATCCCGTTCCTCAGTATGGCTGAAGTGAGCTCCAGGGATGCTTCTATAACCTCGTGACTCTTGAATGTTTCGCTATTCCATGGCGCTTTAAGCCAGAATGCCCTAAAAGTATTTGGTGCGGTCGAAAAGGCATCCTGGTGCTGTACTGTTGACCTTTGCTTCAGATAGAGCTTGAGGAGTTCAGCTCTTGCTCTAAGCCCTTGGACTGTCATGCTCGTGGGGTGCCGCAAACATTGAGTCTCGATAGCTTTGAGCAATGTCTCTACTGCGGGATCATTCGCGGAAGCGTGAGCTCGGGCCGCAGCCAGACCATGGTTGATCCTTGGGGCGTTGAAGTCCTCGATTAATTCGCCAACAAGATTTTGGAGTCTTCCTTGATCGATGACACCAGAAGAGTCTGCTTGACGTCGTCCCCGACGTACAGGGTTTTTCGATGTAGTCGGATTTGCTGTCCCTTGAGCCTTCTTCTCTGACTTCGCAATGTCCCATGCACGATTGAGAAAAGCCATAGCATCGGAATCTCGATTCCAACTGTTCAGTAACTCAGCAATATTCAAAAGAAGCTGCTGAGTTCGTTGATTATTAATTCCGAGCTGAGATATGTGCTTCTCGGCCATTTCTTCCAGGACATCGTCTGCGTCAACTTTGCGCTCTTGTTGAGTGTAGAAAGTCGCAAGCTCGTACCCCACTTTAACGGTGTCCTCGTGTGTAGCTGAAAGGATGTGCTCACACCCATTGAATACTTCAATGTAAGTGTCCTCTGCGGTAATGGCTTCACCACTTCGTGCATATTGCCGTGCAGCATGTAACAGCGAAGCCAGGTCTTCTCTACTCTTCCCGTTAAAGTTCAGGGGCAATATCCTTTGCGTTGGTCCTGTGTGGGCCCTAATAAGAATGACATCGGAAGCCGTTGGGCTCGCAGCACTTCCATGGTTCTCGGGAGTAATCACATCAACATCAGCCGGAGTGCTCACAGCTACAAGCTGTTAGTCTGGATCAATCGGATCAGAGGTTTACGTACGCTCTTTGCCAATCCGTTTGCTACGATTAGCTCTGCTAATAGCTTCCTCGACTGTCCATCGCTGACCGCCATATTCAAAAACAGTGTTCTTGTTGTCCGCCTCCCGCAATGTCGCCCTGTTCACCATCCAGTGTGCGACCTTGCCTGGAAGGTTTTTCTGCCAGTGCCATACCTTAAACTTTTCCTTATATAGTTTTGCTCTGGAAGACCTTCAGTCGGGAACAGAACTATTTCTAGGATCAACTTACGGGGCATCGAAAAAATGCTCATCCTTCATATTTCTCATGGTTTCGGTGAGCGTTAGGCCGTCTTCAATATAAAGCTGGTAGATCTTGTCGCGATGCGAGTCCCAATCCAGATCGCCATATTTGAGTCTTCGTGGACCAGCTACTGGAGGATCGCGTCGTAACATTGTTGATGTACGAAGGGTGGATCTGACGTCTTCCATGACGGCATCTCGCCCAAGTCCGTCCTGCTGGCTGTGCGAACTTGAAGTAGAAATGAATGAATGTTCATCTTGGCTTGGGCCGGCATCAAAAGAGCTCTGTTGCGTCTCAGGGAATCCACTGGTCGTATCAAAATCCTTTGGCTCGTGGGAGAAAGGGCTCGGCAGTCCGTCAGCCTCGTCGCCATTCCACGAGAAGTTGGAAAAGGGATCCATCGTGCAACAGCAAATTTGTATGAAATTGGTCTCCGGAATTTGATAGCTACATCTATCCCCAAGGAAAACAAGTTAAGCTCCCTTGGACGTTGGAAGGCCGGAAAGAGGAGGCTAGGCTACAAGAATCGCGAGGGCGTCAGCAGAAGAACGCAAAAGTTCGCAGAAGTTCTCAGCCTTGTTGGAACGATTGGCTGAGGGGCGCAGGTGTTTACCACCCCCCCCTAGGGGCTGCGTTTGCTGATTAGCCGGATCCGGCCAATGGAGGCGGCTTCACTAACCAATCGTAGTGACCCAAGTATCATCCCAATCCCGCTCGTGTTTCTGCAAGAGGGCCGCAAAAGTCCGACCCGCCTCTTCCACGGCCTCGCTACAGTTCAGTATCGGGAATCACATCGTGGCTGCCTTTTGTGACACAACAAAAGTTCTGCAAAGTTCGTTCGAATACATGAGGGCCTCGGAGACCAAAGACATCTGTTTGGCCGCGCAGCTGCCACACTGCACCTAGCTGTGGGTCCAAGGTTGCTGGCTCTGGCCAGATGCCATCAATTCCGGTCAGTAAGCAGCATCGTCGCACTCATCACAGAAGTCCCCAAAAGTTCTTGAAACGCTTGATGAAATGATCAATGACACAGAAAGTGTCGTCGCTATTCCAAAAGTTCGCAAAAGGTCCCAGAGAGCAGGTAAGCCTGTGAATTCCCAAATCCGGGTATATAATGTCTTATTCAAAAACGAATGGCTCCGTATACTCTTGAAGGCTTTTCATCTTTCAGCTTCAGCGGTAAATCGTAACCCAAACGTATCTACGACGCACAACAATATGGCATCACGTGCCCAAGGACCAAGTACTACGCCTACAAAGGTTGCGGATTTTGAGGTAGGGCTTGAATACCATCATTTATGATTACAATGCATACCAACCCGTATTGATCATCCTCTTAGGGGCAAGCAAACTGCGACGAGAGGGGGCAGCAGCAGTGCAGCCGATTCGTCCGGTATGTCGATGTGCCACGCGCGTTCGGGAGGGTAACGCCTGAAGCCTCAAGCTCAGGATGCCCCGCAGGCCGGGAGACACCGGAAGGCATCTCATTTGCAATGGGGAGATGGTTGTCGGAGGCAGATCGAGATCGACCTTATCATACTATTGGTCAAGTCGGAAGGGATGTCAACTCGAAGGATGGTGCCTAGTCAGGCTTTCGCAGATACCTGGAGCGGGCTGTCGGGCTGTGCCTGTGCTGCGCAACTTCAGATCTTGACGCGCAAGCCACGTAAGAAGCGCCACTACGGCTGAGACCTGTCGAAATTGCTTTTTCAGCTGAGGCGAACAACTAGATCGTGGTTCTGCCTAATTGCGCATCATGAATACTGCAGAATACGCATACCCCGACTTCAGCTATCTTTGAGTGACAAATTTAATGTTTATATGAGGTCGCCCTTTACGTCGGATGTAATTCTTTCTAGTGCAACATCCATGATGAGTGACGCTGTGCTCCAGAACACTTCCTCTAAGGACATTAGGCCTGCGCTAAACTCCGACCACGATCCCGACCACGATCACCGCCTGATCGAGTATTTTACCGTCAGCGAGCTACGATTATTCTGTTCTGATGATCCACGGCATCATGATGACTACGACGAAAACTCCGATATACAACTGGAGGGAGAAGGGAGTGACAGCGTACCCGACAGCTTGATCGACGGTTTGGACAACATAGAGCTAACGGTCGAAGATCTCTACCCACCAGGGGAGATATGCGAGCTACATGTCTATGAGATTCGCTATAATAGCCGGGGAGAGAAGGTAACCCTACAGGTGGATGCCACTGAGGATCTCGACATACCAATAGACAGGAGTACAGACGCAGCCTTGGTGTTATTCCGGATCTACGACTCGACAAAGACGCTCCAGTCAACGTCCCTTGAAATCAGATCTACTCACATGCGATTCATCTTGAGGGAAGTCATCAAATCATACCCCGGGGTTAATCTGGATTCTACCGGATTTGTTACTATTCAAGGTACCCCACGATGCCTGTTCCACTACCGGCGTGAGATTCAGGCTTTTGCAGAGGAATCCGAGGACGAAGACGTTAAGGAACACGCTACATTCTTGTTGAGATATATGCGAAGAACATTGGAGAAAGAGCTCGCAGCGTACGAAACATACATGGAATCCAACGATAAAGATCCCGGCATGGAATTCGGCAACTTGTGGATGGCTTTTAAGCCTGGGGATCTCATATATCGTGAGGTTCATGGCGAACCATCCCTATATCGATTGCGGAGCATGACTTTAAAGCGCCCACAACTTGCAACGATGTCGCCTCCGGGGGTACCGCCACCTCCACTTGGAGGAACTCATCAGCTTTATGACGCTCCACCGGGCTTGCCAAGCCTACCCAGTGACCAATGGAGATTTCAGATGGATCTCATCCAGTGCGATGGGGAGAACTTCGGCTACTCAACAACTCCAGTAGTGATCGGCAGTTTCGAGGGATACCGCGCACTTCGTGATCTAGCAATCTTTCCGTTCGAACATCATCCAGAGAAACAGGTTGTGCGGAGAAATCTTCTTACCCGTGGAAAGTTCTACCTTTCTTTGACAGGTATTCACCATATGGTTTTTCACTACGTTCCGTTGTCGACCCACCGCGACACCGACAGTGAATCCGAAACTGTGAGTGGTTAACATGTCTTGAGCATTACGATATGTGTTAACTCCACCTAGATATATAGTCGTGTCATTGTCGACTGCGAGCAGTTCTATGCTAGCATGTCCACATCGGTGGCGTTCAACCCTGGCTCAAAGTTAATCAATAGCAAAGCGGGCGATCATATGGAACTAGCAGAAGAAGATATCCTCATCTGTCCCCACGAAATTCCTGGATTCTCCCTCGACGGTAAGAAGTGGACCAACTATAAGCTAAAGGGACTCAAAGACATCAAATTCGATCATGCAGCTTTCCAAAGCCTTGTTCTTCCGCGACATCAAAAAGACTTGATTCAGTCTCTTGTCAAAGAGCATCAGAGCAAGCAGCTTAGCTTTGATGATTTAATCAAAGGCAAAGGCAACGGTTTGATCTTCCTCCTTCATGGAGAGCCGGGGGTTGGAAAGACTCTTACTGCTGGTATGCCCATTTCTAATCATGCAGACCAACCGGGCCCAAGCTGATCTAACTTTGAGCAGAAAGCATCGCGGAGCTGACTGAGAGACCTCTATACACAATCGGCTGTGGAGACCTGGGTACACATAGTTCTAACGTCGAGAGAGCGATAACAAGCACTCTTACACTGGCGTACAGGTGGAATTCGTTAGTACTCCTGGACGAGGCAGACGTGTTCATGGAACAAAGAAGCAGTCAAGAACTGAATCGTAATGAGCTAGTATCTGGCAAGTATTAGCTACATCTGGGAACTAAAGAGGTATACACTAACCACGCGCAGTCCTCCTCCGGGTGCTAGAATATTCCAATTGCATCATGTTTCTGACAACGAACCGCATTTCGTCCATCGATACTGCGTTCAAATCCAGGGTTCACTTAGCTCTATATTATCCTCGATTGTCGGTCCAAGCCAGGCGCCAGATTTGGGATGTCTTCCTTGCAAGGGCACTTGGGACAAAGACGCCCAAATGGCTAGACCGTCGCTTTCGTGCTAAAGTGGCTTCTTATGAAATAAATGGGCGACAGATCAAGAATATCATGCGCATGTCTTGTGCAATGGCGACAAACAATCAGAGAGAGCTGCAGCGACAAGATATACTCAACAGCCTTGGAGCACTGATCTCGTTCGAGAAGAACTTCGAGCGTCCTGAATCAAAGGATAGCAATTCGTTTCTCAATCTGTTAGCGTATTTCTTGTTCTTCACGTTTCTCTTCATTTCCATGTGCATAGCTGTTACGTTGCAGAGAGGAGAGTGGGATCGGGTTGTCTTTGCTTCCTGGGCATATTTGAGTAAAGGGCTCTTAAAAGCTACCTAGGTAGTTCGAATGTCGAGATTCTCTTCACAATGAAACACCCAGTTTAAAGACATCGCAAAATCTCAGACGTGAATTACGGTTCCCGAGAATTACGTGACGTCTTTATCCACTTCATCCTCACGACTATCTCCTCACTAGAAACTTACTAGTGGACCAGCACGCTCGCATACACATATCAAATTAAGCACAGCCCGATGTGTGGCCTTGTGTCTGCATGTCGGCAACGAGGCTGTGCAGCGCATCGACCTCCACGAAGTGGGGGCGAAGCACGCACTTTGCAGCCTGCTGTTTCTTCGCCTACCTCATTTCTTGTGGTTTATCACATCGCATGGCTTCCATAATAACCTTTCATTGTCGTTTTCTTTACCGCGCGTCATGTTCGGTCACGACAGACTGAAGCTGAACGCGCCGTCCGTTGCAGCGGATGAGAAACGTGAACCTCTCATCAACGATGGGTCGCATCAGCGGACCCGCTTCGAAGGTTGGAGATATGCCGTACTGCTTTGCAGCTTGTTCACCTTATTAGTCCTGGTCGTCAACATAGCTGTTACGATTTGGGCTATCGCAACGCACGGCTGGGGAGGAAGTGAAGGCCGGCAAGTGCTGTACGAAGGCAGCTGCGAGAAGGCAAGCAGATTGAATACTGGCCTCCATTTCATCATCAACGCATTGAGTACGGTCATTCTCAGTTCGAGCAGCTATTGTATGCAATGTCTGTCGGCTCCTACGAGACGCGAGACAGACCTTGCTCATGCGAAAGGAAGGTGGGTGGACGTTGGAATTCTCAGCGTCCGCAATCTCAAGAGGATTGCACGGAGGAGGTCTGTTCTTTGGTGCATTCTTGGGATATCTACAATCCCGATCCATTTGTTGTACGTATCGCGTTCGTATTGCGCCCCTGCACGATCAAGCTGACCGCATAGCTACAACTCGACGATCTTCAACTCGATTGCAGCAACATCCTATATGCCGATCACGGTGACCGACGATTACTTGCAGTCACCCATCAACAATGCACCATCTGCGCATGATACGAATGTGGAAGTCGAGGCAGATCGTTTAAAGACTCTATTTGTACAAGGCCAACTCGAACGTCTTGAGAATGCTGACTGTATAAATGCCTATGTCCGGCCCTTCCAGACTCGTGGAAGCGTCTTGCTGGTGACGAAAAACGCGACGATTGATGGCGTCTCAACATCAAGTGTGGTCGGGATGCCAGGGATTCGACTCCCCACATCTGATAGTGGCTGGGTCTGCATATCCACAGCAACGACCTGCGACGATAGCCCATGGCTGCAGGAATTGAAAGCGCAACCTTCTTCGTGGACCGTTCTCCCCCTGCGGCCTATCAAGTACTGTTTGAGCGAGAAGCTTCCGGAGCAGTGCAAGGTCCTGTCGAACGCGTACCTTGCCCTTACTACTATCGTCATCAATGCAACAGCGGCCTGCATCATGCTATTCATGGTTCTGAGGGTCTATGAAGATCCATTGATGACCATCGGGGACGCGATCTCGTCTTATCTCGAATACCCAGACCAGGCCACGGAAGGTATGTGTCTCGTCTCGAAGGACGATATGAAGGAAATGGGAATGTTGTGGCAGAGAATGCCAAAACAATACACACTCACTCGTCAGAGACTCTTCGTCGCCGTGAGTAAAACGCGATGGCTTCTGTGCATCTTGCTGTAAGGACACAAGCCCCAAAGTCGTTAACACAGAAACTGACGGAATGGTACAGGTATATGATTGTTATAGGTATCACTCTGCTACTTCTAGTATCAGGTCTCATAAAGCTCACGATGACATGGGGCTACGACTTCAGCAAGATCTGGAGGCTGGGCATCGGCCAAATCAGTCCCATTACCATCCTGTCGACGAAAACTCCACGAAGAGGCGTCGCCAGTCTCATTGCGAACAGTCTCGTCGCAAATGCTGGTCAGACGATCGTATCGCCCCTCTACTTCATATACAACGGCTTGTTCACGTTGATGAGTCTTGCCATCGAGTGGGAGTCGTTCGGACTGATGCGTAAGGGTCTTCGCGTCTCGACTAAGCCTCGTGGTCAACAACGATCCAGCTACTTCCTGCAACTCCCGTATCGACTGTCGATCCCATTGATCGTTTTGTCCGGAGTTCTGCAGTGGCTCGTATCCCAGTCCTTATTCTTGGTTAGTATTGAAGGCTGGGCTTACAATAACTCGACAGCGCGGTGGGAAGCAGCCACATCGGGTGACACGAGCCACAGCCGTTTAACTTGCGGCTACTCCCCGCTAGCCATCATCCTCCTTGTAGCGACAGGCCTGCTTATGCTGGTCATTCTCATATGGATGAGCTTCTTAAAGTTTAGGACGGGCATGCCAGTCGTATCGAGTTGTAGCGCTGCTATCGCTGCTGCTTGCCATGTCGGAGAAGGGGAAGATGGCAATAAGACCAGGATCTCCCAGGTTCAATGGGGTGTCACGACGTGTTCAGAGACTAAATTCGGCCACTGCGCATTCTCGCAGCAGCAGGTCTCACAGATGGAGGAGGGTGAGCTCTACATGTGAGCTCCCAATGCAAAATTCGACCGTTCCTACGATTTCATGGTCATTGTGAAGCTGTTGAGAATTAAACCAGCGGCTCACGGGCTGGAAGTCTCAACTCTCGGTTCTGCTTTCGACTGTCTCTCATGAGCCAGGTACAGCTTCGGGGTCCAAATAAGAGGGGTCGAAGATATATATGGGTTCACTAATTTCCGCCCGCGACTTGGCAAGCTTGGTGTTCGGGCGGTGTTCATCACAACTTACACGCATCTCACCGACACGATTGGTCCGCTTTCCCGCTTGGCAACCCCAGAATAGTACTCCACAGAATTACGAGCATGCTTCGCCTCACGAAACACCATTAACCCTGCAGCAGCAAGCTCCCTTCAAATCTACCTTGTACGACAGAGTAGCAAGACACGAAGGCTCCCTTACATTTTGGTGCCTGGACGTATCCGGTGAGGTATCGAATGCGAAATTCGAGGTTTCGCCCCCACAGCCACGCAGCGGAGCTGAGAACTTTACTTGAGGTTGTGCCCGCATTCATCGTGTTCGCACTTTAGATAGATCGCTCGAACAATGAAGCGTTTCCAGGCAGCGTTGTGTCATCTTACATATAGATGCGATGTATCGCCACGGCGGGCCACTCGCTGTGGTCATCCTTCGTTAGTGCTGGGTTGATGTAGCGCACGTGCTTCTATCGTTCAGTATGGCGCGTCTGTCGATCTTTACTATTGTGTCTTCGCTTGTACTCTCGTTCTTAGTCGACCTTACTATTGCGACTGCCACTGATGTTCCGTTCATTGAGCTTGAGCCGCTGAACAAGCATGGGAGAAGGACTACGTTCAGTAAGCGCGATGAACCAGAAGATGGATATGATGGACTGGACTTGCAGAACCGCAGCACCTTTCTTTGGGGTGCTGAAGGTCAGTACTCATCCCAGCTTGCAGTCTTGAATCCCTCGCTACGGACAATTGCTCATTCCATCCGCAGCTATCACGACAATGATGATCGCAAACCTTACCATCGACTTCGTTGAAGACTATGAAGCAGTTGTTGACATGGACGACTTCGCTGGTCTAGTCAAGTCGATCGACTGCACCGCTCCTGATCTTAGTCTTGAGTTCAAGGATGAGAAGTCCTTTGGTTACGCGCACAAAGTCTGGGATTGGGTTAATAGTGTTAGTAACTTTCATCTCCTCTATTGGCAGCCTGTTGAACTAATTTAATGCAGGATAGCGACTACACCTTCGTTCTCGTCGCAAGCGCCGAAGCCTGCGCAGCAGAGGCAAAACGTCAGCCATTCCTTGTCTCACATCTCGACTTCGATGAAGCGAACAACATCGTCAACATGAACGCAATCTTGAAGACATGGGAAGAGATCGCGCAATCATACAAGTTTACCATAACGAACGAGCCACTCCCTCCTGGTACACCCGTGAAGCGCGACGGGAAAACACTGAGCGTGGCGCACGACTTCAGTCAGAACATATTCAATGTGAACACAAAGGGCCTGGACATCGGTGTTGACTGCAATCCTTGCGGCACTGAGGGTTCGCTTCTCGTGGATGTCGATGCTGAGAAGGTGCTCGGGGTACCTGTTGGGTTCAATATGGTCGTGACGCCTCAGAACATCGCCGCAGCTATCGAGTTGTCGCTGCGCTTAGGCGGGACACTAACCAGCGCGTACAGCCCACCAGAGAAGAACATCGTTAGCATTCCTCTCTATGGCATCGGTGCTGGTGACGCCTTCAAACTTGGTCTCTTCTTGTCGGTGGTATGTACTACACGTGATCAACACTGCAACGAGCCAACAAATAACAATCTTATAGGATCTCGGCTTCGAGCTGTCCGAATGGACTGGAACTGCCCAAGCGTCCGTTGGAGCACGCGTAGCCATCCCCAACTCCGCCATCATGCAACTAAATCTCTTCGGCAAAGGCGATACCAAGGTTTCAGGCTGGACGCCGACGTTTTCCAAGATCCCGCCGTCACTTAGTGCGAAGACCGAAGGCTCTGCAGAAGCCTATGCACAGGTCGGCATCGAAGTCAGCGCGGAAGGCTTAGGACTTGGCGCATCCGTCTCCCTAGACATGAAGTTGCCGTACATCCAAGCCGATTTCGCCGCAATGGCTGACACCAAGGGTGTTTGTGGAACGAAGAAGACATTGGGTGTCTCTGCGTCCGCTGAGATTGGCGCTGAGCTCTATGCGAAAGCTACTTTCAACGATGATCCATTCTGGGAGCAGTCGTTGTTCGATCAATCTCTCGGGACGTTGTTTGACGAGTGCTACGCCTTTGGTCCTACGAATGCTGATGCTACTGGTGGAGGCGGCAATGGCAGTCCCCCGCCTAAGTCGAAGAAATCGAAGAAACCGAAGAGCAAAACGCCAAAGCCTAGCAAAAAGCCAACCTCGAAGGTCAAGCACAGCACTACGCCAGTGGAGACAATGAAGCCGATCTCGAGCAAGAAGAAGCGGTTGTCGACTCCGAAGCCTACTTCAACGAAGCCACCGAAGAGCTCGTCGCTGTCGAAGTCTAAGTCCAATGACCCTGATGAGAAGTCAAGCCACTCTTCCAAAGCAACGAAACATTCGTCAGAACATAGCACTTCAGATGATGACAACTCAGCTTCTCGTCGCAGTCGGTCTTCTACACACGATACATCTGCATCCTCGACCATGACCATTACCGAGGTCACGATCACAACTTCAACCATTCGCTCTTCTGGTACCGACTCTGTGGATGCATCACGATCGAGATCCGACGACCCTCCTGCCTCGATAAGTAGAGATGCCTCGTCTTCAACGACCAGCGATGATCTTCCAACTGCAAGTGGCTCCACCAACACAGTATCTGATCCAGCATCTACCACACCACCCAGTACGATCACAACCTCTATCCGACCAGTCACTAGCCCCAGCGATATGCCCGCCTGCAAATTCAAATGGATAACCGGCGCCAACAACGTCAAACGCCAAGTCGCCACCGACTGCGAGGAAAGTGGCATCCACAGCACCACAATCACAAAATCGATCCCCGTCTATTCAACAATAACTAAGACCTGCGACGCCAATAAAGCCGGCCAAGCATGCTACAACTACTACTCCGCGATCCAGAACAACCCCGCCTCAGGCTGGAACCCACTGACATGTCTCGACACCGCGACGCGCAACCACGGACAAGTGACGAGGACGTGGTCGGCCCAGCACCCTAAGAACTCGTGGCAGAGCTTCTTCCCGCCTAGAATGTACACAAAGAATAAGCAGGGAACGCCGATTGTTCTGTGTGAAAGAGATGAGTGGCCGCCAGCGTACTTTATGCCAAAGGAGAATGATCATCTGCCACAAGCGGTGCGCTGGCTCCCCAAACGTGACAATAGTGTTGCGGGACAGATATGGAATGCCTTCTGTGCGAAGAACGACGGCGGGGCGGGGAATGGGCAGTACGTCAAGAATACCGAGAACCTGGACACGGACCTCGTGAAATTGGAACCGAATCCGAAGATCCGGACGACCATCGAGAACGACAAGACGACCACGATCACGGAATACGAGGCGAAGTTTACGCGCGCGGTGATGTCGATGACTTTTGTGTGGGACGGGGAGTTGGGCGAGCCGAAGAAGGAGAACGACTGGCATCTTTTCAAGAATCCGTGCTGGCCGCAGGCTATAGCAACGAGCAATCCTGGGTACGTGTTGCTGAACGAGGATGATTGGTATAACACTGGTGGCGATGCTGCAGGTAGAGCAACGAGGAAGACGGAGAGAAGCTTGTGGGTGAGTGAGCCGAGCGATGAGCTTAAAGCTGCTGCGGCTTCGCGGATACCGCCTAGGAGGATGAGACGGGCGCCGCTACTGGAAGAGGACGAGTTGGTGGGACGCGACTTTAATGTCACGCGACACATCGAGGATGGCGAAAATGAGTCGATTCAGTGCAGGAGCGCGGACTGCGAGAAGGAAAGAACAACGCTGAATGAGGAAGAGATTACTGCAATCTTTGCATTACCAGAAGAACTGAGGAGGTCGGTCCCGGAAAGAAACGAAGATGCGATACCCACTGCGACTTCAAAGAAGAAATGGATCGCACCTGTTGAGTTGAGGAGGGATGTGAGTCATGAGCTTCCGGTTGCGACAGGTGTGTCTTGAACATGTGACCTGCTTGGGTAGTATGACTACCCTTCAATCAAATCTTATTCTCTTTATATATTAATTATCTTCGTACCTTTTTCGCACTCAAGTCCTCCCTCTATTCCGGCATCGATGACGTCGATTAGTCCTCTACTGTTCCAGTAGCATCCGTCTGAATTTCGTGCCTCAAGAATTTATGCATGTATCCTTTAATCATAGGGGCAGTTTGCCGTGGTGTGTCACATCCCACAATTGCAACAGCCAGACACACCTGTCGAGTGCTGAAGCGCTTCTGCAGATACGATGCAGTTCCTGACTGCTAAACTGAGAAGCCCGCTGCTTCTAGTCGCTTCCTTGCCCTTGTCTGCGAACCTTCTGTTGGTTCATTTTTGGAAGCAAATTCGAACGTGATCCAAATTCATCCTTCATCCAGACCTCCGAGCAAGTCCATGAAGTTCTTCTGGTTCCGCATCCGCCTAGACGAATATGTTTCCACTGGCTGCGTTTGACTTCGTTGTTCAATAGTTGGTCGTTGAGATTGCGCCGCGATTGCCGGAATGGGGTATGATAGTTGCTGCGCCGACAACGTACTATCACAAGAGCTTTGCGGCCGGAAGGTTTCGACTGGGGCGGAAACAGGCCGACTGTACACTGGTCTGGCTGGAAATGACGATGTCGAAGCACTGATGGCAGGATATGGCACCGGTTGCACTGTCGCATCGAGTTGATGAGCTCTTGTTGACGGGTAGTCATCTAGAGGGCGATAGCCACTCGCAAAAGATTCGTACTTGAAGGGAGTTGGTGACGAATCATTGTCTGGTCGAGGAACGCTATACCGGGCCTGGCGCAAAATGGCGTTCCGCTGCGGACTTGGGACTTCAGCTGGTAATTCCATAGAATAGTGCATGTCTCCGAGTAGCTCGGACATCATCGTGATTTGATTACTGCGCGTTGTCGACATCAGAGGTAGCGCGTCCGTTGAATCGAGATCGGTAGAGGTGAACATTTCGAAGGGGTCGACAGGTCCGACGACATTGGTAGCGCGCAGCGTGAAGTTATTGCTCTCGAGCTCAGGAACGGTCCCTATCTGGCTCCCGTTGTACTCGTATGCCCATATATCTTGTTTCTGTGCACCGTCGGTATCGCTCTTTTGTTCTTTTAATGCAGTCGGAGAGATTCTCGTAGACACAAACGGATCGGGGGATGAGGGGGCCTGTTTGGCGCTGTACACAGGCTTGCGTCGCAGCCGGGAATTCGAATGGTACGGATGGATCACGTTGTTATAAGACGGAGGTGGGCTTTGCGTAGGACCTGGCTGCTCTATCGGAGCCGTAAGGTTAGTAGGATTGGATATTGGTGTGGTTTTGATTTGAGAGATTGTGTAGGTTGGGTCGACTGGTGTCTTCGTTACGCCAAGCCTAGCAGCAGCAGCCATGCTATCGGAGAGAGTCTTTCTCCTCTGGCGAGGAGATAGGAAGTCATCGAAGCTCATCGAGTCGGCATATCCTGGAGGTGGTGGGATGAAGATGCTATCTTCGAGGGGGACGAGATAACTCAGAACGTTCGAAAGCTGTTGGTGACACGCAGACAGTTCGTGCTGCCTGTTGAGCAACTTTTCATGGTCATTGAAAACCCATCGCACTCTTGTCTCGAACTTGACTGTACCAAAAGCTTGCTGGTCGACTCTCGCTCGTTCAACCCACTTCCCAATCTCGTCCAAAGCTAATTTCGTGCTGTATATGGCAGTCCTGACCCAATGATGTTTGGGTGGCGTAAGGATCAGCTTGCTTTGAACCGAAGGCACAGCTATGAGACGTTCGACCTCAAAAAGATCAGTCCTGATCACTTGGATAGTGCGAACGAAAACTTCGTTTTCAGTACCAACTTCTGCGATGCGTATTGCGAACTCGGCGAACTTGAAGCAGGTGTTGATGCCAGCAAAGACGGCGCTTGCACTGAACGGCTCCATGAAGAGCTATTAGACCACACCGTGGAGTCATGAGTGATCAGGATCCGCAAGGCGGACGATGATCAACGGCACATGAAAGTAAAGCATCGTTCTCAAGTCCTACTTGGAGGAAGTGGCTCGCGCGATGCCATGGGTTGGGCGGAAAGTGCTGGGACAAGGCTGAAGATGAAAGGAGGTTGAGCGTTCGCAAGAGATTAGAGGAGGGGCATCGTGTTCACCCTGAAATGAGGACCAGTGGAGCCGCAAGGCTGCACTTCAGCCTTGCGGTCTGGGGCATGCACCATCCCACACACGCTTCGCCAATTCCAGGAAGCTTATCATGCGCCTCCGCTCCAGAGTCCCCGGATTCGGCGAGACCCTTGGATGCTGTACCTTGTTTGACTAACGCTGTCGAGACTCCGCGCGAAGGTCGTGATACCTGCACGTGCCAATTGGTCGAGACGTGTCCCTGAATAATGGTCGTCGAGACACTTTGCGAGCTGTTAAGGGATTGTGTAAAATCAAAAGCTGTTTCAATTCATCTCTCTGACGAAGGCAGGCGCATGATGATGAAGTTTCAAGAGATGAAGGTGAATGGGAACAGCGACGACGGGGTCCAGGTACACTAGCTCCCAACTGGGATAAGCGTGCACGGTCGACCTGCGAAGCTTTTGTCCACGTTCCAACCTCCACGCACAGCGAATCAATCTCAACCTCCAGAGTTCGATTATAGTTAAGATACTCATCCTACCAGTACGCATTACCGGAATAAGATCACATTAATGTAATGCGCCTGCGCTTCGCCCCGCTCGCCACTTCCTACCCGGTATGACGCCCAAATAGCAACGCGAGCCTGATCACGCGTTCACCTCCCGCTGCCACAACACTCTCGGCGGATTGAGCGTCCGTGCATCATCTCCAATGACCTGGAGCAGAGCGGGAAACGTGACAAGGCTATTACCAGATCCGGCGAAATCGAACCGATACGAGCCAGGCTGAGAGAAAAGCACGAATGCCAGGCTGGCCGCACGGCTGAGGATCATCTCTAGATTCTTCTGGCGCTGCCCCCCATCCATGCTACCTCGCACGAAGGGGGCCAGAACGGCGTTGGCTTCATTGATAGCTACTGCGATGGCTCTGGAGGCCGATCTTGGCTGCTGTTGGAGAAGAGCCCCTGTGATGGCCTTCCATTTGCTGACCAGGGCTGTTGGAGCTATCAGCACGGACCTTTCATTGAGGGAAAAGTACAACTCACCGGCATTGGCCCCCTCTTTGTTTTGAAGAGCAACCGCAGTTGTGGAAAGATCGTCGGGGAGAAGGCTGGGGAGCCTGCTACCGTCGCATTTCGACAGCACGACCCATGCAAGGAAGACCCGAGTCGCTTCGTTGCGCGTTGATGCATCTGACAGCAAAGTGGCCAGCACGCTGGTATGCATGCCAGTCGCAGCCGCAAGGCCACTCAAAGTAGACGCGTCGAAACTTCCAACCCGAATCGGATCATTGTGGTAGTAGCTTCGAACATGATTCTTGAGATTGTCGCGAATCTTGGAGAGCTCCTGTGTGATCGCATCGTCCTCGATGGGCTGTGGGAGAAAGTTGTCGACGTCGCTACTGATGGCCTTGGGAGGGACGACTGGACTCTTCTCGGGTGCCCCATAGCCTCCATCATGGCCAAGGTGCGAGTTCCCGTACGCATAGGACTGTGGCTTCTTCTTACGGCGGAAGAGGAAGAACAGTACCGCAGCAGCGATTGCAGCACCGCCAATAAGACAAGCGATTGCAACACCTGCGACGGCTCCTCCTCCGAGTCCGTCAGATTTCGTGCCATGCCCCGATGGAGCAGTTGCAGTCGGTTGCCCTGCCGAAGTACTGATCGACGTAAATGTGCCATTGCTTGGAGTGTCTGAGGCTGTCGCTGGAATAAGTGTCGATGAGATGCTCATTGGAGCACTTGTGGAGACATTCGGCAGGCACACAGGCGTTGCAACGGAATTTTGCCAAGTTGATGTTGAAGTCAACCCGTCCGCACACGAAAGAGGTGTTATGCTCGAACTGGAGGGTGGGCCCGGGGGCGATGTAGAACTAAGATCGGGAGTGGAAGAAGAAGAAGCAAGAGCACTAGTCGCAGCAGAAACAGAGGTAGTGGAAGACAGACCAGAAGCAGACGAGCTAGGCGTAGACGATGCGAGGGTGGATGACGATTCGGCCATAATGATCTTGAATAAGTCGTTGAAGGTAGTAAAGAGGACCAGAAACCAGATCGGCACAGATTGAGAAACTTTGTCACCGAACGGCAGCCTGCATTTCTATACCTTCAGCGAGATCCTCAAATCGTCTAGCAGGCATTATATTCGCAAGGAGCCATTTTGTATCACGGACCAAGGCGCCATGTTGTGGACCGTGCGCACCTGGTTCTTGCCAAATACGCCAGAAGATGCATGTTCCCAATAACAAGCCAATCAAGTGGCAGGGTGTCGCATCGCTTGCGCAGGTTGTCTTGACGTGTCGGGCCTTGTGGACAATGGGGCGCAATCCGAACCCCACGTTCATCGGAAGGGTCTTAAATCGCAAAGGTTCTCGACCGGTTTAACAGATTTGGCCTCAATATAGGGGCGTTTTCCCCAGGCGCCAATGTACTAGTCTGGAAACTGAACGGTGGGAGTCGAGCTGTTGCAACATTTCAGCCTTGTGCATGAGTCTGCCACTCTTAGTCCAGCTCAGCATCACTATCGCCTCCAACACCATTGCATCAATTAGAGACTTCTGGGCCTGAAATCAGGGCTAACAAGTGCTTTGACTTGCCGTAGTCACGTCGTTGGTCCGAGGGCGAATCTTTCATGATGGCAAGCAACCCGGACCTCGTAATATCTATCGACTTTGGGATGACCTGTACGTCCAAGTTGTGTTGCTTTGTATGTAATAGGCACAATTTCTAACATTGTTCTCCGAAGGCACTGGCGTCGCTTATTGCAACGTCGCAACCGGTTCTGACCTTGTTCGACACATACAGAGATGGCCAGGACGCACGCAAGCCAACGAGAACAAGGTCCCAACACTGCTAGTCTACCCACGAGGATCTTCAAGTCCGTCCTCATGGGGCTTTCAAGCCGAGACTGCTCAAGAGCAAGGTAGCCCAGGCGACGAGAGCAGGGAATGGTTCAAGATCATGCTCGATGAAGATCTCCTCGAGCAGATGCGCCGGACTGCTCCTGATCCGTCCAAAGTGCCGTCAATCTACGATGTCGAAAAGTGGTAGGCTCACACGCTGGCGATTGCGAGGTTCTGCTCTGACACTTAACCCGAGGTACTGCGATTACTTTCAGTTCCTCTATAGAACCATCGAAGCACGACTACGAGGCGAACTTGCAAACCGCTGGGAAGATGCCAAGATCGAGTTCATCTTCTCCGTTCCCACAACATGGAAGCCCAATCCGACCGTCGAACGATTTCGTAACATTACGAAACGAGCTGGATTTGGTTCATCGCGAAACCATGTTGCCACAATTGGCCTGACCGAGGCTGAAGCAGCTGCGGTGCACACCGCGCGTAATATCCCTGCGATCTTCAAGGAGAACGACATTCTGTTCGTCTGCGATGTTGGTGGAGGAACTACGGATCTGTCCGTTTTCCGGGTCAAGAACACAAAGGTTGGAGCCTCCCTGAATCTGGAGCAGATTGATGTCGTTTTTGGAGCGACCATTGGCGCCGCCCAGTTGGATAGTCTGTTCGAGAAGGCTGTTCTGGAACGCTTAATCAATGCCGATCGAGCCCTCCCAATGGGTTTACCAGACCTTCATCAGACCGCATGGGAGATGCGTGTTTGCAAGGAATACCAGAATGCCAAGTGCGACTACGGCTCCGACGAGTCGTTCGCAGATACGGAAATCTTTGCAGTTCGTGTCCCGAAGCTAGATCGAAACTACCAAAATGAGGCCCACGGCATCAGCGGAGGCGACATGCACTTCAGACGAGATGACCTGAAGCCGTTCTTCGATACCCAGATCAATAAGCTCTTCGATATGATTGACAAGCAGTTCATGCGCGTGCAGCAGAAGTGCCCGTATGAGCAAGTCGCTCAGCTTGTTCTATCTGGAGGGTTGGGTAACTCGGCATACGTGCGCGACTCTCTACGCAACCGCTATGCCTACGGCAACGCACCACATCCAAATGCGTCCAACCTGCAAATTCGAGTTGCGCCTGACCCGCAGCTTGTAGTATGTAAAGGTAATGTGGCGGATCGAGTAGAGAAGCTCAAGAGTGGCCAAAGTGTGCTTGGCTGGCGCTGTTGTCGCTCGTCGTACGGTACGCTTTGCAAGGTTATGTACAATCCGAACAACCCTTCCCACTTCGGTTTGAAAACTCAGATCGATCCGCTGGACAACAAACCCTACGTTACGAATTACATTGACTGGTTCATCAAGATGGTAAGCTTCTCAAACAATCCGAAACACAGTTCGGTACTGATGACAGCAGGGGCAACCGGTTTCAAGCGACACGCCAATCGTCAGCTCATTCCTACGAAAATGTTCTCCCGCAACCTCAACTGTCCCGAATCCACCGCGTGTCTACCCCACAGAAGTCGTGACTTCCGATATAGACGCGAGCATGCTCCCTCGAGTAATGACGCCCGCCTGCCGCTCAATCTGCAAAGTCGAATCCGACTTCTCCGCCCTCCCGCTCAGCATGTTCAAGCTCAAGAACCGGCACTGGTGGAATAAAGGCAAGAAGTACCATCGAATCGACTACTGTGTCAAAGTCAACATCGGGCCCGCAGACATCTCGTTCGAGCTCTGGCATCAAGGTGTCAAGGTCAGCAAGGATAATAGTATTAGAGTCGAGTTCCATGCTGCGGCACCACCGGAGCAACAGCCTGTGAATCCGGACTTTCCAATGAATAGTTTGCCAGCGGTGAGTGGGATGAATGGGTCAGGGATGGATCATATAGGCGGGCAGAAGGTTGCGAATACCAGAGTTTCTATGATTACGAACATGCCGGTACGGTGAGATTCGAGGTATTAAATTTCTTGCTCGATGGTTTGTAATGAGCTCTACATCTGCTTCGAACTTGACGTAATGACGTTCGTTGACGAAAGTCATCTGCACGTTTTTGATAGGTAATCGACAGAAGCAACAACGCTATAAGGACGGCGCTCTCATTTCGGAAGCTCAAATCACGAACGCTGTATGTACTTGCTGATCTGTTCTGCGCCTCAAGTGATTTGCTGGATCATACCAGCGCGGGCACTTGTTTGCCTTTTTTTGTCTTTTGGGATCGAAATGCAGCTGTGATTAGTTACTCGACATACATCAACCTGCAACACTGCCATCACAAGAAGGACGTCCAATCTTCTCTCAACGATAAGGCTAGTCTTGGTTTGCGTTACAAATGCTGCGGTCGATTGCTCGATTCTATTATTAGAATAGACTATCACACAGCCTGCCGTTAAGCTTTGCGTCAATTCTTATTAAACTTCTGGAGTTCTCACGAGTTTTTGATAGATTACATTAAACATACACAATGGCGGTACCGCTGACCACAACATTTGTTCCTCCCTTACAGTGTACAAAAGACACATGGTGGGTAGATGATGTTGAGGCTGGCGCATATTTCCTGCTTGGTGGCAAATCATACAGTTCTTGTCTTCCACCCTCATTCACCCCGAATCCGGGCTTTTTCTACACGCCTGGGCTGCACTGCCCGCAGGGTTATGAGACAGCATGCTCTTCAATAGAAACCCTGGGACCAGAGACTGGTACTGTTGTTACCTGCTGCCCTTCATCAATACTCAATCCAGTCCTTGTATTATGCGTCCGTGCTCAAGTGTTAAATCTTGAGTCAGTCTGACTACCAATGCAGAGGCTTCACATGCCAGACCCAAGCGAAGATTTGCCGTACACCTTCATGTCAACTCTAGGGTGCACATCGGCATGCTCTTCTTCAATGAACCTCACTTACAGGTCTTCACTTGCCATCGTCGAGAGCAACTGTTCTGGTGTCGAAGGAGTAAACGCATATAGTATTTAGCTAAGGTACAGATCAGCTGATCTAGTGAGTCCAGTGTTATCACTTCCCTATCTAGCCGTTCTCTAGTCAACCTAACTTCACTGTGAGATCACAACCACTACGATCAATAGTACTAGCAAGCCGACTTCCACTACACCCTCGCTAATTTCCAAGCCGACAACGTTTGCGACATGGACCTCATCAATCGCGCCTGCGACTACATCTGCACCCTCTCTTGCGACTCATAGAGGTCTTAGCACGGGTGCAAAGGCAGGAATATCTGTCGGCGCGATCCTCGGTGTGGCATTGGTTGGCGCTATGATATACCTTGGACGAAGTATTCGCAAGAAGGCGCAGCATGTCAGCCCAACCACAGATGCAGATAGACCAGAGTGGGTTTCAAAGTCGGCTGCCTCGCATCGAACAGAGGCACCAGACTCGCCATCCTCGATCGCACCATAGTGGGCAAAGTATACCTCCGTGGGCTTCCAAGAATAAGCTTGGCGAAGTTGCCCTAGTACTGAACCGTGAAGGAAAGTTGCCTTTGTGTTGCTATTGGTAAATGTGTATGCTACTTAATATAGTAGAACTATGTTTGCGCCATAATTGTAATGAGTTTGGGATTATTAAAGTCTAATATTAAGTTTTCATGTCTTGCATATTAGCCTTGTCTACCCTATATACCTTAAGGGTGCATTCCTGGAATTGAGCTACTATAACTGATTGGGTATTGGCTCGGGGGCATGTTCTTAACAACTAGGACATCGCTTGCCCACCTTATGAAAGAAGAAAAACATCAACATTCTCTAAGGAATATCAACTACAGGTTTTATTCTTCTCAACTACGCTTGTCTCTAACTCTAGGTACTGATATTGAATATGGAACGTAGGGTTAGCGAAAAGGCGATGACGTCAAGGTTTTGCCGCTTGGCGAAATTTGATATCCTAAGATTACTTACGAGTTCTACTTCTTTTTCCGTTGATCAAAAAGTGGCTACTGCGGATATAGGCTTCAGCGGGCACTCTTCTTTCTACTTTTGGGTATGATGGTAGGTTACTGAACGTAGAAGGGGTTAAAGAGTCGGTGGCGTCGCGATTTTGTGGCTTTATGCAAAAATCAACAGATTCTACTTATAATCACTCGTCGATTCCTTATTATTCTTCTAAAAAAGTTGTTCAAAAAAGAATGGCGCCCTAGTAGCCGCTCTAAAAGATCACAAGACGTTTGACCTATGACGAGAATGAAGTGATTTTCTTATGCAATATACCACTACTGTATCTCGCGAGTATACTACTTCTATCTCTAGGCATTTGTTAGGTCCGTGCTTCTCAATACAAACGGTTGCCATTTCGCAAGAGGAAATGTCGCGTAGCCGATCAACCTCTAAGCCTAATCTTGTCTCCAGCAGCACACTTGTCAGGTTCGCAACAACATCCTCCGTTATCAGCCGCATCTCAGCTTTCTCCTCTGCCGGCACCTTGTTGAGGTCAATCGCACATATGAGCGGATTGTTTAAATTCTTTCACGAAACGGAGAGAGTGATGTCATCCAAAACTCCACCTAAGATCCCATCGCTCCCATATCGGGTGGGGATTCGACACGATCTTGCACAGCTCTTCGATCTATCGTCTATAGATCGAGACGCCATCGTAGATGCAGATGCGAATGTCCCATCCTGTGTTCCAGACCTTAAGTTTAAGGAGGGGTAGAAGATCAATATTGTGGTTGTCTATAGAAGCTGGAACGAAAGCAATGTGCGGCTTCAAGCATGGCGGATGAGGTGTTCCAAAGCCAAGAGGAATCTGCATGGGATTTCGCTCGAAGACGAAGAGGTAGAGATACTCGTTGAGGAATTAGAACGGTATCTGGACAGTGCTCAATCACTCTTGGCGTACGTAACTCTTTGCGACTCGTACGACATGCTTGGGTGAGACCACGGAGCCACCAAAATCTGGAACCCGTGGGCGCACTAAACTCGGCAAGTGGGTCAAGTGAGCTCGAGGGGCGGTAGAGAATCGGTCCCCCGATCTCCTTCAAAAAAAAAAGCTTATAGATCATCGCACGCAGGTCTATTCTCCAGATCAGCGCCGGTCAGTATGAATGAAATTGCTGTGAATTGGTCTCGAGAGCTTATAATCTTGAAGGCTGTATCCGAAGAAATGAGTTGCTGCAATGTAGCAGAGCAAGCCTTTTGTGAGAGCGTGGTGTGGGCTTGCCGTCAATTCCTCGGGCGACGGCTGTTCCGAGATCTGGTGCGACCGAGACTGCGCGATGTATGAAAAGTGTAAAATGACACGACCACATCTGGGCAAGCAAGTGGGCAAAGATCAAACGACAGCTTCGTCAAGGATAGTCACAAGTATTAGGTCACGTGCGGAGCAATGACTGCTGCAGGAAAATTACAGCTGGTGTCTTGACGCCCATTCTATTCTATCTGGAAGTACGGCTGGCTTTAAGCTCATTTAGACGGGACCGGGTTGTAGTATCCAAACTTGTTCTTCGGATCCCATGCGCCCTTCAAACCCTTGAGCTTCTTGGTTCTCCAATCCTCGTACCCATACATCTGCTGGAAGCTCTCCGTCCCGATTGCGTAGTTGACGTAAGTATGTTTGTTCACATTCCCCACACCAGAGAACCACGCTTGCCGAATCTTTTCTCCATACGCGTACGCCTCAGCGATGGTCTTCGTATCGTTGCCAGGCCACCAGATGGTTGGGTTCGCGACGATCGGGAACTGGCGTTCTTCGAGGGAGAGAGAAGTGGACGCTGGGTCTACGGCCTTGACGCCTTGCATGCCGTAGTTCTCGAGCAGCATGACGGAGGTGTTGAAGCGCGCGTCGGCCGTCAGGGCTGTGAAGACTTTGAAAGCTGCGCGGGCTGATGTGGTATTCCAGGACGGCAGTGACGCTCCACTACCCATAGCGCTCAGATTGCGCCTACATGCAACACTGTCTAGATTGTTCTGAGTGACTGTATACAACTGGACATAGTCGACGTTCGTTGATACCTGTGTTACGATAGGGCCGACGGCTTGGAAGGGCGCAACGTATTGAGCAGCTTCAGCTTCGGTTCCCTCGTAGGCAACCGTGTATGCAATCACAGGCTGATAACGTTGTCTCAGTGAAAACTGCCAAGAAAAAGGATGGATATATACTCACATAGTTGGCATCGATATCCGGAATCCTGGTCCAAACGCCCGTAAGTACCAAGTTTGATGGACGAGTAGGGCTGCTGTCCTGTGCATTGATGACAGGGAACAAAGTCTCTATTTTACTCTGATCGTAGATCAGTGCATACACAGTCCAATTCTTTTGAATGTCGTAGACGTTGAGTTGCATGCTCGTCACTACCCCAAAGTTGTGCCCTGCACCCCTCAGTGCCCAGAAGAGATCTGAGTGGCTGGCGCTAGAGGCTTTGACGAGGGTTCCATTGGCGAGAACGATATTGGCCGAGACGATGTTATCGAGTGCAAAACCATGACGGGCTTGGAGCATGGAGTGACCACCGCCCATGAGTGGGCCAATAACCGAGACGCATTCGCACAGTCCCGTCACTTTGGGTTCAACGTAAGCCGAGCGCATATCGGGCTGACAAGGACGTCCTTACCTGCTTGTTTGTTCTTGGCAAAGAGCGCCCTAGTGATTTCGTACTGCAAGGTGCCACCTCCAACAGTGGCAGTCTTTCCTCCAGCGTCAACTACAGTCGTGTTCAACTTGCGCATATTGATTTGTATTCCATATGGAAGATTGTTCAGCGTTTTCGTCCATCCATGAGTACCTATATTGGGGATGTTAGTCAGTTCTGGATATCAGCGAGGTGCCCAAATCGACGTACCAGATACGGTGAGGAATGGGATGCCATATTGATATGCGAGTTGCACAGTCTTTTGGACATCGGATTCAGTAGCGACCTGAACTACAACGTTATAGTTGGGATAAATACGAGGCGACGTGCCTCTAATGAGTAGCGCATCCCATTCATCATCATTGGGAAAGACTATCTCGGCGTTCTTTGACAACTGTGGTTGTAATGTCGCAGCTGCAGCTTTCAGATCCGCAGCACGTGCAGCGAGGTGATGATTAGTGGAAAGGTCCGGGAGAGTATAGGCGAGGACCCCATGACTGCCGAACGGTAGCCAAGCAGCGAAGGCGAGGAGAAGCTGCATGATGCGCGGGGACTGGTGACACACTGTTGGTGTCGAAAAGTGCAACTTGCAGATTGCAAAAGAAAAGAGGGAAGATGAATGGTGCGCGACACTGAAGAGGTGCCTGGGGGCTGTCTCAGACTTGCGCCCTGAGAGGAAGGCGGAGATTTAAGGCCCCAATGAACCGGAACACAAGGAAAAGAAAGCATCGCTTCGCTTAGAGCGAGATCACTGTTGACTCGCGGTGAGTTGATTTTCTATAGGCGGTCCGCCGAGACCGTTCCTGAACCACTACTCTGGGTTTAGATGGTGCGCCTCCTCAGGTAGTCGGAAGGATCGCTTCGAAAGAAAGGAAGAATGATGGAAGAGGGGAGGCGACCCGAGACCGTGACTTGATGAGGGGCTCGGATACGAGCAAGCGACGTGGGGTGGCGTGTAATCTCTGCAAGGGTTGCGAGCGTCCCTAAACTTCTTCGAACCTAGAACGGGAGCGTTCCGGGCTTCGTGCATGATTCGGGTCAGAAAAGAAATATACCATGCATTCCTGATAGTTCTTGCTCACTGTAAGCATTTTCAGTCGATTCGGATCATACATAAACACATGATCTAATACTTTCACTGTTATGATCCGTAGACCTGCCAGCCTTTTAATTAAAGAGCATGTTTTCGTGCTGGTGAAGGGCAACTGACTGTACCACTAAGTACTGAGGCCTGCCTCCTCCTAGGGTCTTCTTTGGAGGGTTGTGGGATACACTGAGGTTAGGTCGGTTTGTCGGGACGGCCCATCTGTGGCTAAAGGCTTGCCACTTGTAGCTTAAGTGACAGCGCGGGAACAGCCACGGCGCGCACTACCGAATTTAGTGCCTCAAATTTTCCTGTTGTGATCCTTGTCGAAAATGGGTGGTGCAAGGGCAACATGCCGTCCACGAAATGTTCTGACATCTAACAAGCCTTTGATATTGTTGTAGAACTTCTCTATGCGATATCACAGCTCCTGTACCCTTGTAATTGGCAGCAAAGACGCTCTCTTCTCGCTTGTCATATATTCTCCGGTCGGTGGCGCTCCAGCAGCGGAAGGGACGGCGCCATCATCACGTTGTCTTGGCAATAGTGTTATCAAGATTACGAGATCCAGGGTACCATGACGATCATGCTGCTAGGCTACTGAAACGGCGAACAGCCGAGCATCCTCGGTCCATGATCAAGGACTCGTGTTGCTTGCTTTGCTGAGCGTGCAGCGTGGGAGTACGCACTACGCATTCCACGGATATATGGATCGGCGCTCTCTTCTGTCAGTGCTACTACACTGAATACTGTTCCTAGGCTTTGGTCTGATTCTGCCGTATTCACGATGGCTACAACAGAGAATGCGGGCCTGCATCAAGGCCCACTCCAGTCTACGGTCGAAGTGGTAGCCTTCATCGCCTTGACAGGCATGGCCTGTAAGTGCACACTTCACGTGTGGGTTGTACAACCACTTTGCACGAGCACAAAACTGACAATGTTCCTTCTTCTCAAGGGTTCAACGCCTCCGAGCTTCTTTTGACGATCTTTTTGTCCTTCCAAAGATGGGGTGGTCGATACTTCACCTGTCTCGTGGTCGCCTCGGTTGGAGTCCTTATCTTTCAGATCTTCGTCTTCCTGCAAACCTGGGCCCCGTATTTGAACGCCTATGCAGTCACTGCAACCATTGATGTAGGATGGTCGTGCATGGTGACGGGACAGTCGCTCGTCCTGTGGAGTCGACTTCATCTTGTCAGCCGTAGGGCCTGGGTATTACGAGGAATACTCTACATGATCATCTTCAATGCCATCTTCCTGCATCTGCCGCAGATTGGCTTTTCCATGGCTGTAAGCATTACTCAGACTTGTCTTCCTCAATGGACCGGTGGGCTGATAACACTCCAGGCAATCGACGCCAAAACCAATCAACTCAATCCTCTCTACAAACCTTTCGACATCATGGAGAAGATTTCCATCGCCGTCTTCACGACTCAAGAATTGATTATCTCCTCCGTCTACCTCTTCGAAACAGTCCGCATCCTGCGCGTCGGCGAAATGGTGCAGAAGAAATCTAATCGCCGTCGTATCCAAATGCTCTTCCTCGCAAATATCGCCATTGTGGCCGTAGACATCATTACAATATCGCTAGAAATGAGCTCGCTATGGGGAGTATGGTGCAGTTTCAAGGGCTTTGGATATAGTGTGAAGCTGAAGATCGAATTTGCTATCCTCAACCAACTCCGCGACTCCGTCAAAGGATCAACCGGCGGTAGTAGCGGACCGTCATACGGTGCCTACGGTGGCAGTAAGGGCGACAAGGACATCACGCTCTCGAGCCGGACGCATGGAAGGAGCAGAAAGAGTGTGAAGCCGGCGGGGCTTGCACTGGAAAGACATACATTCGATCAAATTGACGACGAGGAGAGAATCATTAAGACGACAGAAATCTCGATCAGCCACGATCAAGGCAGGAGGGCAGGTGCCGATGCACATTTGGGGAAATCAGGGACTCTCGAGAGGATTCAAGCGCATCCGCCAAGCGAGTCATCATCCGAGGTTGAGTTCGCAAGCAAGGGAATATAGACATGATTGTGGTTGATCTAGCGGCAGAAGAGACTATAGTGAGCTGACCTGCAAATACTTTTCCCTCATAGTTCGCTCTGTGTCCATACTGATACCGTTCCATGGGTGGGTGACTATTGGCGCAATATCGTATTATTATTGGAAAAGTAGAGTATCGTAAGAGAGGACTTTTTTTTATTGAAATGATTGCACCAACACGTCACGGCATCAATGTATATTTTACAACCTTTACTAAACCATGTGATACTTTTGCTTTACTTTGATATGATTTCAGGGGCGTACGCGACTATTGCTGGTGTTGTTACCTTAATTAGAGCAACAATCGACAGTGGAGCAGTAGGATCGATAGGATCCGGAATAGATATAGAAACTATCTATTAAGCTGGGGCGCTTTATGATCTGATCATGTCCAGCAAACTAAACCTATACCGAGTAACAAACTACAAGAAATGGAACAGAAAATAAACTCTGTGGCCTATACTAACTCTCGGAAACCTGTTAAATAAGTCAATGGCGAGATACGTGTCGGAATGAACGAAAGGATTAAACACCGCTGAGCCTACCATCAATCAGGCCTGGATCCCGCAAGGAACCAGAAACGCACCCTGTAGCGCCTTAGTCTGATATACAAGACGGTAGTCCGTGTGAACGAAAATGTAATCAAGTCATATCCTAGCAGGGCGATGGGTTTAATCCTTTGTTAGAGGTCTTAGAAATTACTCCAGAGAGTCATCCAGGAGCACTCCAACCATCGATCGTTACTCCAATAAGCGCTTTCTTAAGTCTAACTTTGCTCCGAAGTTTGCAAAGTCGCAAATACCTCTCCGAGGTTGAAGATGCTCTCGTACGGGGCCCGCCCAATGCTTACACAATCATTCGATGCTAACAAGACCATCTCTCTTCAATGATTAATCAGAAACCTATACTACTTGTCCTGCATGGCAGCAAGAGTTTTGGCCCCCATTTCTTCCGGACTTTCGGCTGTGGCGTTTACTCAAACTTGATTTTATTGGTGACTCCCGTGACAGCGGGGAAAGTGGCACTCCAGCCTGGCTGCGTCCGTCATCTCAGCTCTGCGCCCAGGTCCTTTGCGCGACATCGTCAACCGATTCACTATCTATCTTAGGCGTTTGTAACAGCTTCATACCTAGTGGATTAAACTACGTCGCTTGCGCTCATGAGTGTACTTCGGTCATGTGCTTATCGCGAACGCGGTCGACTGACCCACCATAGCCTCCAGCTTTCGACTCTAGCCTTGCCTGCTAGCACCAAGACACCCCGGGTAACCGCTCGAGATTCAGAATGTTGAGGTCCATTTCGTGGTGATTGAGTCCATGTCTGTCACCTCTCAATAGACCTGGCCGGTCTGACATTGGTGGTATGGATGGTATGGCCGTGCCAAATACACTCGAGGCTGCCATGCTTCAGCGACTTTTTATCCAGTCTGACGCAGGAAACATTGACGCGCAAAGAGGGAAACAATTCTCTGAAATAGATCTTCGAGATATCTCGGACGTACTCCGGCGTGTCGGCAAGGGCTCTTGGTCGCGCGTTCCGCGCATCTACACTGTCTTGCGACTCATCGATCGACTCGATGTCATTGACGCCTTCCTCCGCGAGCATCTCAGACATCTATTTCCCCTTCAGTAATCGAACATTGCCGCAATCGCTCGACCCTTCCGTCGCATACAAGTTTCTACAGGTGCAGCAGGCGGTGATGTCTCGAGCGCTAGATCTAGAGCGCGAATCGGGACGCCATCGTCACTTCTCGAGCTCGAACGATATACCATTCATAAAGGTGGAGGAATTGGGGAAGGGTACATAGGGGTAGATCGTGTAATAAGCACGATCAGCCACAAGGAGTATGCCCGGAAGCTCCTTGCGCGAGGACGCACCTTGCAAAAGGATCAGAAGGTCTTAAGAGATTTCGAAAAGGAGTTGGGCCATCTCAAGAAGTTGCAAAACCATCGGCATATTGTGCAGCTCATCGGCAGCTCTACGGATCCGAGGGTTGTGGGCATTGTCATGTCTCCTGTCGCTGATTGCGATCTGAAAGACTTCTTAAAAAGCGGCACATCTTCCGGCAACGTCGCGAACTATGCTCAGAAGTCGTTCTTGCGTACCTTTTTGGCTGCCTTACATCCGCACTTACATACTTGCATGACCAGACTATGGGCTCTTCACATCAGAACTGGTCTAACGAGAGGCGAAGAGACTTGAGATGGCGTTCGATAATGAGCAATGCGAGAGAGCATGCGAGGCATAAGAACATTAAACTCGAATTGCGAAAAACTGGTGATTGCAATGCCAGATGATTACGCCCTTCTAAACGCGAGCCGTGACAGTATACGTAGGTGCATAAAATGTCAAAAGCCCCTCCTCGGCCCTCTCATATGGATCAAGATAGACCCTCCATTCTGGTTCGTGCGCCCTTCCCTCCTCAAGTGCATCCAACCCAGAAACTCGAAAGACCACATAGATCTCCGAGGGTGATGCAGTATTCCGCTCAACTCTTAAGCGCCTTGCCTATTCGAGCATTAGCGGGATCTTTCAATGTGTGCTATGAAATTGGAATCCATACCAGAGCATACTGAGCGCCACTCATGTAGAAAGCGACCGTGGGATCTTGGGAGGTTGTGCTTTTTACCTCTAGGCGATACAATGGCGCATTGCCATTATCTAGAGCCGTATTAAGCCAGTCCGGTGTCGTGTACGGTTGCTGCATCTGCCTAAAATGGCGTGTCAAAACGCCTTGAGTGTCTCGATAGGTGAAGTCTGATATCTCGCGACTAAACGTGCTGAAGCCTGCGCGTGTACGTAGAGAGCTTTTCCAGTTTCCTTCACCCGAGAAATTTGGTAGATTGAGGTGGTCTTTCAGTACATGGAAGATCTGACGGGAGGATGTTAGATTTATTTGGACCGTTCTATGTAGCAGGAGAAAATTGGTTGCACTTACGAAATTCTCTCCCAGGAACCCAACCTCAAAGCCCCTGGCTCGTGCATCTTCGTTTCGCTCAGGCATAGACCTCGCTGAAAGTCGCGCGGGAGCTTCTAGAGCATTGTTTACAGTCACACCGGAAACCAGTGGAGTTTGCAAGTCGAGGGCAGCTCCAAGTCCTGACATGTTGAATGCGTCTGAGTCGGCATTTGACATATCGCGCCTTTGCTGAGATGGATTCGAGCCGTAAGCATTTGCACGACTTGCAAAATGACGTACTGGCGCCGTATTCCGGCTACGATTGCTCTCGTTGTAGATCCCTATGCTAGAAGAACCACGCATCGATGGCTCCCTATTGGATGTCTCTGGGGGCGCCCCTCGAACTCTCGATGAATCGGTCGATCCAAGGTCGCTATGATTATGTCGTGTACCAGAATCAAGATGTCGTGAGAAGGTCGGCGACGCCTAGGAGCCATTAGAATGATTCAACGGGTTCGAATGTCGCCGCACACGGGAGTTCGCTGGGGTAGAACTACTCCATTGTTGACCGGCCTCTGCTGTCGTTTGAAACCCTTCATGACCTATTCCTTCGGTATCAACAGTATCCTCCTCCTCATTGGATTCTTCCGAATCGCTTGCATGGTCTGAGGATGATAATAGGTTACCGATTATGCCTTTTTTCATGAGAAGGATGCCCAAGGATTCGACAGGCACGTCCAAGATTTGATAGAGTTCTGGAGCTTCTGTGAGGTTGATGCCTATTGCCTCAAGGATCTGGGCTGGAAGGTCTGTCACCAGCGCGCATGCTCGCCTATCCTGGTTTGAGGAGAGGTAGATGTGCAGAGTGTTCGTGCGTCCACCCCGATCAACGTACACACTAGATCCGCCTTTGCTTCTTGTGATTGTCTCACTAATATCATGGTAGGAGATGACGTAGTGGGTCTTGATGTTAGGACTCGTCTGAACCATGGCCGTTTGAAAGAGCTGCTCCACATTGAGCGTCGAGGATACATCAATGTGGTTTAAATATCTATCGAAAGATTAGTGTATAATCTGGACTCTGTAGGTTCTGATATGGTGAGACCTACTTGCTGATTGCTTCAGCTCGAGCGCGGTAGTTTTCGGTCAATCTATCGCTGACTTCTAACGGCTCAGAAGCCTCTGTTTTGACTTGGATCAATTTTGATAGATATGAAGTACAGCCGAGCCGATTCAGAAGTGACGAGATCTCACGGGTTTCTTCAAATTTAAAATCCAGGAACTGTTGCGTCGCAGAAAATATTTCGAACAAGAACTGACGATCATTGACGAGAAACTCACCGAGCCTAAGCAGTGTAAGGACATCACCTCGAATACGACAAGGCCAGCATCGTGCCCTCTTGAGCTGCTGTGTCTCGTTGTTTGTCTCCCGGAATCTGCATATCTCCCGGATTAGGTCTTTACAATACCCAATCAAGTCTTCGTCCACGCGATGTTGTGCATCCGATGTAGCATCAATCAAGACTAACATCCTTAGCGTTGCATTACTTATGCCAAGTGTGTCTCTGAATAACGGTCGGTACTGCGCTAGTGTGGGACTCAGCGCATGTTTAGTACGAATGATTGATCTACTCCAAACGCATTGATCGGAAGACAACCACATGCTTCGCGCGCCACTGTAACCACGAACGTAGAACAGTGGGTGGGATTCAAAGGCTTGTCTATGAGTAGTCAGTGTCAGTAACGGCTATCTCTCAGCTTGATAACGTACGATCTGAGTAGGTTGGCTTCGACAATATGTCTGAATTCTCTCATACATTGGATATACAATCTCGTAGTGGTCGTTGTTCTCTACTTGGAAAAGCTTGAGATCTTCGATGAGCTCGTTGATGCCGGCGTCTTTGAGGCTCAAAAATGTAGTGAAGAAAGCTGTAGCAGCCGAAGAAAGACTTCCCATCGCTTGGCGGACCGCTGTCTTACTTCGTAGAGTCAGCCCATTTTCAGTGAATTCTTGGGCATCCCAGACGCATTGAGCCGACGGCTTCCACTGCAGCACGTTCGGCCTGTTTGATGATATCGCAATGCATCGGGTCGAGACGAAAATTGAATTGCTAAAAGAGTTAGGGATCAATAGCCGCAGATGTATTGAGTTGGTACTAACACTTGTTGACCATACGTCGAGATATATTCGTAGACTAGTAGAACGTCCCCTAGCGTTGTTCCTGGGCGGGAACGGAGTTCGCCGAGATAGTCCAATACCTGTTGATTCGTGGCAAAGGGGATCTTTAGCACGGTTTGAAAGCGCTTAGATAGTTCCCCACCATATAGGGAGAACAAAGAAGGTTTTGATGAGAATCCGCGGGGGGCGTAGTACACGCAGCTATCAGCCGAAACAAAGGACCTCCGGGAAAGGGCGATAACAGGGGACCTGAAAACCGTTCTATAGAACCGTTAAGGTGCATCCCTGTATAGCGAGACACCCTGTGTGCCGAGACAAATGAGGGGTACTTTGACTTTCCGCGACTACAAACCTATACGCACAATAAATATTACTATAATTCTATATATATAATCTACTCTTCCCTAAAAATTACGTTTACATCGTCGTCTCCGAGCCTAATTTATATAACACCTTCTTTCGTAGCCTAGTAGACCTCCTCCCCTACAGCACCAACATTAAGTCTTTGTTATTCCAGATTTTAATAGAATAGTCTTACCCGAGCTCTAGAACCTCCATCTAATATAAGGAATTTATCGTCAGCCCTATACGCCTTGCGGGGCGCGATTTCATGCAGGGCCGCCGTGTCGATCAGTACCTCCAACAGAAGCGAGTCACCGATCCTGGCTAATGGAGGTGACCCCGCACGTCTCACGTCATACATCCGCGGGTATTTTACTGTACGATATGTGGCTGTGCAGATTGCGCAAGCGCTCGGAACAGATTAGATCCGACTTGGGATTGGGAGCAATGTCAGGCGCTTGTCAGCCAACGTGTCTCAACCGCTCAACAGTCATCGTACAACTTCGAGATGCGGATCAACGCCTAGTGATACGTACAACACGAAGACACACCATTCAAGTCGCCCTCAAGTCCTAAAGTCCGCCGTTGTCCTCTCCGCTGCTTGCTAAACGGAACGAAAGACCTGGTCAAGCCCACCACGTCCCTATCCCTTCTCGAGCCCACCAGCGCCGGTTCCTCGACCAAGCAGCAGCCGAGATCTAGTCGCGACTCGTTGAATGGGATACGATGAGGTAGGAGAGGTAGAGGTTAAGGTAGAATGCGGGCGGCCTTGGAAATCGAAGCCTGCGCTTCGGCAAGTGGGCTGAGCGTCACTGGCGCAATGCCGTCGTTGTAAGCGCACACGAAGGTGGAAAGGCCTTGAATGGTCAGGCGATACAGCTGTCGTACGGTCAAACAACCAGCGGCTGGAAACATGAAGCACTGCAATCTCTAGGGCCGTAGAGACGTGCTCTATTTTGAGCTCTAAGGGTCATTGGGAGTTTTGGATGGTTCATGTTCGTGAGGATGAGTACTAGCAGAGCTGTGATAGAGGCTAGACTCCACACTATCTAGACCTGCATACTGTGTTCTTCTCCTTGGCCATACCTACAGACCATCGCCTCCAGCGCAAGGTCCTGGCAGGTGCGGCTCGGCCGTCCTCCCTGCTAACATCATAGAAGGAGTTTGTTAGATTAACGATGTTGAAGTGGCGAATAGTCTACGCGTACGTAGATCTAGAAGGAGCCATCTCACGGCCACTTCAATCTAGACCATGCTCGAAGCTTCTCTGTGGCAAACTGATACAGTATATAGGCATGCTGATCCCCGGCCCTCTATGAAAGAGAGAGAATAATAAATAATAGGAGAGAAAATTACGCGAGTAAAAACTATATATATCCTAATGTGACAGAACTGCGCCCGGTGATTCACTATCTGCTCGCGACGGCGCCTGCGTCGAGCAGCAGCTTGACCACCTGCTCGTGGCCTCTATCTGAAGCCGCGTGGAGTGCGTTGCCGTAGCCTCCATACTCCTGCGCGTTGGCATCGGCGCCCGCGTCGAGCAGCAGCTTGACCACCTGCTCGTGGCCTCCATCTGAAGCCGCGTGAAGTGCGTTGCTGTAGCCTCCACCCTGGTTGGC